>JAZEWT010000013.1:6380308-6432054 GCA_036362905.1 Mordacia mordax
CCTCCACTTGAGGCAGGACCTCTCCACCCACCCGGAGAGGGCACGCCACCCTTTTCCGGTATATGAGGTAAGATTGGGTAAATGTGACCCGAGAACCTGGAGGAAACCCACGCAGAACAGGGGGAGATCATAAACGTCACACAAAAAGGCACCCTAGGTGGGAATCAAACCGCCTCGAGCAGAACTTTCTTTCTGTCAGGCGTAGATGTTACAACTGTGCCACTCTGCCGCCTTGTACGTAATAATTCGGTATTAGCATTGTTCAGGAAAAGGTGGTTATTGCATAATCAGGTGGATACCTTACTGAGACAAGATGAAAGATTTTTGAACTGGAGAGAGTAACCAGGTTTCGAGCACACGTAGACCCGGGTATCTTTACTTGGAAGTGAGAACCTGGCTCATATTTTTGAAAACAAATTTCCGAAAGATACAAGATATCAACTGAATAAAGCAGGGCCCAGAACAGAACCCTGCGGAACACAAGAGTTAATGGGCAGCGTTGAAGATTTAACGTTAGCGGAAACTACAAATTGATTACGATTAGTGAGATAGGAGCAGAACCATTCTAGAGCAACTCAAGCAATGGCATGGGTGTGGTGTAATCAAGCAAGTAAGATTGAATGGATAACACAAACAAACGACAAACTCCAAACAAGGGCCATAATTTAACCCGAGTCCAATGCAGTCAGGATCTCGTTTAGAACTCGAGCAAGGGGGGTTTCAGTTCTATGGAGATGGCGAAGTTGTATGCAAAAGGCGAGGCAGTAGTTAAGTGGTTAATTAATTGCTGCATACCTGCAGCACATATGCATTTAATCTCGATTATAAATGAGAAAGGCACAGAGGTGGGGGAGGGGTTAGACAGCCATGTTGGAAATGAATAGATTAGAAATGTGGTGACAGTTATAATACTAATAACTGCATTTATAGAGCGCTTTTCAGCCGAGGGTCACAAGGCACTGCACAGAGCTGCGGAGAGAATGTCACGTCAACAACAACAGAGAATGGAAAATAACGTTTTTTTGGAGGTTTTTTTGTTACAAATCCGAGCTGTGGAGAGAGCGCCGTCAATGAAAACAACAGCAGGACAGTTCAACTGAAAGTCATACAGTAGCGATAAATTCTAGGACAAAGTTAGAGTAGTCATCTCGTGGTAAGTTGAGTTTTTTTAGGACCGGGGTAATGGTTAGACTGCAGTGGTTCTTAACCTGGGTTCGATCGAACCCCAGGGGTTCGGTGAGTCAGTCTCAGGGGTTCGGTGGAGGTCAAGACACACACCTCACTCATATGATTCGTGATGACACGCCCCGCTTGGCCATCACTGGCTGCAGGTGATCACATTTTATTTTTCCAATAAAGAAGGGTTCGGTGAAACGCGCATATGAAACTGGTGAGGTTCAGTACCTCCAACAAGGTTAAGAACCACTGGGTTAGAGTCTTAAAGATAATGGGGAAGGATCCCAGAGATATGGAGTTTGCAATAATAAAACATATATAGTAAAAAAAATGTATCCCAACTTAAGTTGAGCAGACTAGTCACATCTCGCAAACAAGTAGTGAGATGCGAATTTGTTATATCAGTAACATTGTTAACAGCCTGTCAAAGTTTTCTCACATTATTCTGACGTATGAAGCACCATCGTCATCCATGGCTAAGACTTCGCATGCAGGTGGAGGTATGTCAGATAATTTCACAGCCATCTCAACGAAGTGGCAGTTTAAGAGGTTACACTGTTCCATTGTCATAATAATATTATCATTTGTCTTACAGAGAAGTTTGGTATTAACAGTTTAAATAAACATCACCATGGTTACCGGAGATAGACCAAATTAATTGACCATAATACATTTCTCAAGGGAGAATCATTGCAAGTTGATATGACAGGCGATGTGCACGGTATACTCCACGTGCATATAAAGCTTCGTTTTAAGTCAGCAGCGTTCTATACGCCTACCAAGAGTCTCTGAGGTCCTAAGTTCTGGAGTTAACCAGGGTGAGCTTGTAGTGAACCTTATTCAATGACATAAAAGTGGTGCAGTGACCTAAACAATGTCAGTTAGTTTGGTGTCATATTGCACAGCAACATCGTAAAATCGAGACAGGTAGTGGGAGGGAGATAAATACCACCTCAGTGTTGTTATCGAATAACTTCCAGTCAGTGGCCTTCATGTTCTGACAAACGATCGATCTGGAGTTGCCGATAACATAGCGGATGAGCGAGATTTGTGTTCACGTTACTGCTGTAGACTATAGAGGATTCCGTGTTTGTGGCGACGACATCATTCTCGGTTATTGCACAGCGATACGCGCGCACGGGCAAGCACGTTTTATGGTTTCCGCTTCAAAGTCTTCCAGAGGAAGCGTTGCTAAGTTCTGGTGTCCATGCGCCTGGCCTACAGATGCTGGCTCTGCAGTACGGTGGCCATTATTTTGTGGAAATAACTTTTTTACTTGCCATCGTGATTGCCGATCGGCTAGCTGGATGGTGATTGCTTGTTAGGACTTAATAATAATAATTTACCACGCAAAACGTGCACATATGCATTTAATCTCGATTAGAAATGAGAAAGGCACAGAGGTGCGGGAGGGGAACGGTAGCCATGCGGTAAGCTGGCGCCAATATTTGCCCGACGTTACACCTATGTATAAAGATGTAATTGGCCAAATAGTGAGTGTGTTCTAGCTTTACGAAGAAAACAAAGGATCCAGAGAAAACCCATGCAGTCACAGCGAGAACAACACAAACTCCACACAGAAAGCCACCAGATTCAGGAATTGAACCCACGCTCTTCTTGCTCTGAGATGTGAGTGTGGTTAGTAAACGTCTTGGTATTGAGCAGAAAAAATAACACGTGAAGGATTGCAACCTTGCATTTGCTGCACTGTACATCGAGAGCTGTTGAGCACGGCACATGATCTATTGGCAGGGTCGTCACGGACCACAACGTGGACAACACGACGGCTATGCTGGAGGAGTGGCTGGCGGCCGTGGGACACACGTACCACCACGTGGCCTGGACGCACAAGGAGCAGCCACGGTAAGCGAATGCACACGCGCGTGCGCGCCTGATTGCACACGAGTGCTAGCAGTCGCAGTGTAGTGGTATAGGTAGCGCGATCATAGCGGTTAGCGCACTGTGCTATGAATCCCAGCACCTGAGTTCGATTTCCACTCACAGCCAACAACAGTGACGATTTTTTGAAGCGGTGTTGGACCTCCCCTAGGTCGACTCGGCCTCAAAGGAGTACCTGGTGCAGTGTGCAGACTTTTCCACTAGAGAGACAGTAAGCAGGCATGGTGATGGCCACCCACTACCTAATGTGCCAACGTTCATAGGTGCTCACTTAAGCACTTGACCCTGCAGTCTGTTAAGGCTATTATGGGGACCTTGTTCTTTTTGTGTGCACACGAGAGGACCTCTGTTATTACGGTTGACACACATTTACTCAGATATTAAGGTATTTAGTGTCTAAAAATAATGTGCGAAAGTAATTTATTAGTAGCATCGTGCACCCAAGGGCCCAATGAGCTGCAGGAAAACTGCAGAGAGGCAGAAGGAGCCAATCACTTGGTCAGTCATTAGTTGCTCGATGCCATCATAATTAATGGAGGGTTTTCGCTCTCCCCTTTGCTAGCTTGACATTTTTGTAGTCTAAAAAATATGACAGAAATCCAGTAGTGAATCATTCATAATTCTTATCATTCAATGAGTGGGCCGTGTGCTCATTCTCACTAATCTAAAAGTGACCGACTGGTAACGTCAGTAAAACGTCGTTGGCTGGCCGGTCAGTGATCGCCACAGTGGCTGTGGTGAGCGGTGGTCGTGTTGCCGCGTGAACCCTCGCTCCCCCAGGTTCTATGCAGATGAGATCGGGCCGCGGCACTGGCCATCTTCACGCTACGATCACGTGATGCGGCTGCGGCAGACGGCACTGATGCACGCGCGCGACCGCTGGTCTGACTACATCCTGGTGAGTTGCGCTCCGTTGTGTTCTGTGTTACCATGGGCTGTGTGTGTGTTTTGCCCGCTGTCTGAGCCGCGTTGTCGTGCGCGCGTCCCATGTGTGCGCGTAGTTTGTGGACGCGGACAACGTGATCGTCGACTCGCAGATGATCTCATTCCTGATTGGCCAGAACCGCACGATCGTTGCCCCCATGATGGAGTCGCGATCCGCCTACTCCAACTTTTGGTGCGGCATCACCACCCAGGTAGCGTCCGCATCCACGACCTTGCACAAAGTCGAATATTCCCGTATAATCTTAACAGCCTGTCGGGTCAGATGCTTTTAGCGAGTACCTATAAATGCCAATACAGCACTTAAAGGGGTGGGTGACCAGCACCGTACCTGGCAGACCTTATCGTAAGACTCACTTGTTCCATAGAGCTTTCAAGTCCTTCGGCTAGAACTATTGATGTGGCTCAATGGTGCCGTGCCAGGATGTTGGCTCTCTTCCGATCTGCACCTACTCGGGAACATATGTTCCTTCTTGTTTATTTAAAAAATTATTTATTATTTTGCTGACTTTATGTCCTATAATTTGTTGCTGCTGTTTAACTGTCAGTTGAACTGTTCTGATGTTGTTGTTGACATGGCCTTCTCGCCACGGCTCGGATTTGTAAAAAAATAAAGCCAAAAAAAAGTTGTTGTTGCTGATTTGCCGTTCTCTACCGTTGTTACTGGCGTGCCGTTCTCTCCGCAGCTCTGTGCAGCGCTTTCTGGCCCTCGGGTGAAAAGCGCTCTATAAATACAATTATTATTATCTCCCAATGGCAATGTTTACACACTGCACAACATACTAATTTCAAGCTGAGCCGACCTAGGGGAGGCCCAAGACCAGTTCAGATAATCGTCACCTGTGTTCACCGTGAGCGGGAATTGAACTCTGGTCGCTGGCTTCGTACTTCAATGCGTAAATCGCTGTATAACCCTTCCCGCCGTATACACACATACACACAACGCTACCGCTTGCACACTCCTCACGGGCATTGTGTGCCGTGCTCGCCGTGCCCGCAGGGCTACTACAAGCGCACGCCTGAGTACCCGCGCATCCGCGAGCGGCGCAAGCGCGGCTGCTTCCCCGTACCCATGGTGCACTCGACGATGCTGCTGGACCTGCGGCGCACGCGCGCACGCCAGCTGACGTTCTACCCGCCGCACCCACAGTACACGTGGGCGCTCGACGACATCATGGCGTTCGCATTCTCCGCACGCAAGGCCGGTGAGCGGCGCGGCACAGAGAGTCCGCGCGGAGTTCACTTTATAACGATAACGGTGAGATGGCGCCAGCAATGCTGCCCGAGCTCTGCAGTTCTGTCCTGTTAAGGTATTATCGACCATGTATTAAAACCCTCCAGATCCCAGATTCACCTGTAGTCGGTACGCAGCGATCTTGGTGATCCGCTCCGACAGCTGTGTTGGCAACCGAGCGTTGACGGAACTCTGTCACCCCCCCTCCCACCCCCCCAACTAACCGTGGTCCTGCAGAGGTCCCCATGCACGTGTGCAACCAGAGGGTGTTTGGCTACCTGGAGGTCCCGACACGGCCCCACCTCTCCCATGAGGACGCCATTGACAACTTCGTGCACGCTCACCTGGAGATCATGCGTACGTTAGTACCGCTCGCGAATAACGTGCAAAATGCACGCGACACCACACACGCAGAACGCGCACAAAATACACGTAATGATGACGATGGTGGTAGCGGCGACGACGACGATGATGATGGTGGTGGTGGTGTTGACGCGTGCAGTGGAGAGGGGCCCACTGGAGGCCAGCCCCCACGTGTACGTGCCGCCGCGTGTTCCCGACAAGATGGGCTTCGACGAGGTGACCGCCGCCACTGCTACCTCCACCACAACAATGATTCCATCTGCACCGCTGGGGCAATTTATTACAGGGAAGCATTACTTGGCCTACTTTGCTCATTATGATTGCTTCGAAAAGCTGCTCTCTCGGGACAGCCGCGTCGATGGCTCCCTCTCCTCTCCTCGCGACGCGGCTGTCGCGAGAGAGCAGCTTTTCGAAGCAATCATCATGCATCGAGCCGTGAAAACCTACATCATTACTTGCTCATTGTCGGCGAAAGTATATTTTAGCGTAAGGGGCATCCTGCCAGAGGGTCGCCACCTTTTCCTCTCTCGACCAAACCCAGACGTATATCTAAGTCAGCCTGGGCCTGTAGTTAACACTGTGCAGTATACAGTACCAATATGAAGTTAAACACAATGCCGGTACCAGATCTTGGTACAATTCCTGCCACCCAAACACCAACGCAGATTCCCATATTGTCAGAATAAATTCAGTGAAATCCAGACAGGTGGCAACGATGTCTCACCTCGAGTGCCCATGTTTATTTTCTCTGTATGCTACCTCACTAATGACGTAGGTGAGAGTGCTTACAGTCAAGATGGTCTCCTAATGACAAATATCAAACAACTTTCTCAATCCACATGCAAGATTGCGCCACATGTGTGTGTTCAAATTAAACAAATTTAATCCACGCTAAGGCAATGGAAAGGCCAGCTGCCTTGCTACCTTCTCAGTTCGGCAGGTGATTTTGGTTGCTACGAAAGGTTCCAAGCAGGAACAATAATATCATTTATAACACGTGCAAATTTTCTTGCCTGGTCTGGAATGAGACGCTGATAAGTGGTTGTTAAGGAGCCATGCCTGAAGTGCGGTGGTGCAGGATGACAGGTTGACTGTTGTCCGGTGCTGTCAAGGCGGTGTAGAGCCGAATGACATCGGCGACCACGTGGGGAAACGTACGTTGAGAAGAGGGATGGCGCCAGCACGAGCGTCTGATGGATGCCGTGCGTGGCGCGTGATGTAGAGATGGTGCAGTTTCTGACATTGATGTGGGATGTTCTGTTGTGGGGGTAAGAGGATAGTTGTGCTAATGCCGTGCCAGTGATGCCTAATTCTGAATGTAAATTATCGATGAGGATGCTGTGGCTGATGGATTTCAAAACTGCGTGTAAGTCGAGACCGATTTGTGCAACGGTTGACCCAGAGTCTACACCTGTTAGTGAGTGGTCAATGATTTTGAGTAGTGTGGTTTGAGTTGAGTAGCAGACTGAAAAGGGTATAAATTTGGAGACAGATGTGCTCTTGCAGGTGGGAAAGAAGGAGATCTTTAAGAATTTTAGAAAGTGCGATCTGTTCACTTCGTGTGGCATGAAAGAAACTCGGCAGGTTTTCTCGGGTTTCTGTGGATCCCTCCCTGGTACGTGCTGGAGAGTGACGGTGCTTACAAAGTGATCGATAGTATATGCCTGCTTTTCAGTGAGCATATATGTGTGTGTGAGTGTGCAAAGGTATATGGTGGTAAACTTCTACGTAAATCCATACGTCGGCGGGAGTGAGAGCCACATTCCCTGTTCACCTTGAGGTGTGACAGGGATGCTGTCTAGCTCCTACATTGTTTGACAGATGTTTTGAACACGTAGTTTGAACGGCCTTCAATGGATGTACCAATGGAATTTCCATCTGGTACAGGTACAGTGGGAGGCTGATCAATACCTGGGTGTAGTGAACGGATGGTTTTCTATTAGCCAACCACGTTATGTATGCCGACGATCTGGTAATTACCACTTACTCTTCGGAGGGATTGGAGGCTGTGCTGTTGAATCTGGTGCATGTCACAATATAATAATAATAATACTTCATTTATATAGCACCCATCATGCAAACAGCTCAAGGTGCTTCACAGCTGGCATAAATCAACATGGTAAAAACAGAATAAAGCAATGACACAAAATACAATCGTAATATGTCAAAAATAACTTAACTAAAGGCTAAAGTATACAAGTGAGTTTTCAACATGGTTTTAAAAGAAAACACAGGCTTAGCAGCTTTTATCTTGTCAGGGAGACTGTTCGAGAGCCTAGGGGCCCGAACCGTGAAGGCAAGGTCTCCCTTTGTTCTAAGTCTAGACTCTGGAACAATCAATAGATCCTTTGTTGGCTGATCTCAGTTCTCTACTAGGAGAGTAAGGTGTTAAGAGTTCTGTAATGTAATCTGGGGCAAGCCCTTGTGTTGCTTTAAAAGCGATGAGTAAAACCTTAAAATCAATGCGATAAGAGATTCGCAACCAGTGCAGTGTGGCAAGGATGGGGGTAATATGACATTTTTTTACCAGTTTTAGTTAAGAGTCTAGCAGCAGAGTTTTGCACGAATTGCAGTCTGGACAGGTTGCGTTGGCTCAGACAAGTAAAAATCTTACAATTAGCCCCATTCAAACAAAGTACCTGGCTGGGTGTTGTATGCCACCAGAGACTCCACCCCTTCAGCTTTCCATGAGTGATGGGGCAGTTGTGGAGAGAGTGGAGATGTTTGCATACCTAAGCAGTGTGCTTATACCTGGTTGAAGTTTATCTGGAGGTATCATTCCGAGTCAGTCGGGTGGCATGATCTTATCATTGGCTGCATATTGCTATGTGGAAGCTGCCTGGCCTATCGTGCCATATGAAGCTTCACTTCTTCTCAGCTACAATCACACCCTCTCTTTATGTTTGCGAAACGTGGACCAATCTGGCTGAACATCTGAGCTGATTTGAAACTTTCCGGCTGACCTGCCTACGATTCATCCTGGGTTTAACCAGGTTGAATTATTTGAGGAGCTCACAAATTCTTTAAAGATCTGGATGAAGTCCCATTGGTGAGCCCCAATGGTAGGCTATGCTGCAGTGGCTGGGTCATGTTGCCCGCATGCTCAGCCACCGCATGCCCGAGCAGCTTCTGTTTGGCTGGATAAAGGGGGCTAAACGGGCACAGCATGGGCTAAAGAAGAGATGGACTGATGTAGCAGAGGAGAACCTGGAGCTGAGTGGAATTGCTGACGACTGGTACCAGCGGTGTCAAGATCGGCTTCTATGGAGGTGGATCGTGAAGGATGCTTTGGGGCAATTAGAGGCAGTCACCCCCTAACGAGCAGAGGGCAGAGGAGCGTCGCTCTCAACAACTAGCGGGGTGCCGGGCGGCTAAAACATAACATTTTGGCACAGTAGGGAGCGCAGATGGTTCAACTGCCAGTCATCTCAGTCACGCGACCTATAACACCTGGGCGTATCCTGTGACCTGTCGGCAAGCCTTCGACACTTCACGTGGCCTCAATGTGCATATGGCCTGGCACAAGTGTCGTGGTGATGTCTGTGCCACGTAGTGGAAAATGGCCATGATTATTAAAGCTATATGGTGGATCTTTGTGTCTGTAAACTCATTTATGGCAGTCGTCTCTGCGCTACCAACCCGGAGACCTGAGTTCGATTGCTGCTCACGAACAACACAAGTAACAATTATTATTTAAACTGTTCCTGGGCCTCCTCTAAGTTGTCTCAGCCCCATATGAGTATCTGGTGCGGTGTGTAAACATCATCACTGGGGAGGCCAATGTGACTGGGAGTGGTGCTAGCCACCCACCGCCATTTGTACCGTGCCGACCTTCAGAGGTAGTCGCTACCAACACTTGACCCAATAGTCTGTTAAAGCTACACGGGGGATCTTTGTCTTTATCGTGTGAATGCGGGTGCTGTGTGCAGGTGTTTGTGATCAGCCTGGTGCGCCGTGGAGACCGCCGCATGCGCATGCTGCGTGCCTTGCATGAGCAGGAGCTGAAGGCAAAGGTCATCGATGCTGTGGACGGGAGGTCAGGCGTCAGTGGGTTGGGTCCAAGCCCATCGTAGTTGATGTTAGTCTTACGTCACTCAAATACCCAAGAAATGCCCTGTAACGTTTTACTTGATGGCAATAGCACATTTCACGATTATTAATCAAGTTAACTCGTGATAAAATGGGATAATATGTGTACGTTTTAACCAACTTACACATATTATCCCATTTTATCATCTTCAATCGACTGTGCGATAATTCAGGCACTACATCTGCTCAAAACAATAGCAAACCCCCGTGTGTTCACCTGTGCAGGCAATTCTCACTTAACGTAGTAGTCGTGTTCCTGAATAGTGCGACTCTAAACTAAGCAAATCCATTTTCCCCATAGAAAATACAGTCGTAGAATACGTACCAGTGTAAGTTTTATACCAGAAAGCTTGATGATGTCTCCAATATGGGATGCAAAATGAGGACTTCTCAATGCAGCCATTCCAAGGGAGCAACTCTTAAAAGCACTTCTCATACATCGGGCCACGACATCCTACGTGGGTACATTCCTGCGTTTTCTTCAGTCGCAGGTATTGGTGGCGCGGTTTGCTCACGCGCCCCGTGTCCGTGTGTGTGTGTGCACGTGTAAGCGTGCAGGTCCCTCAACACGTCCCAGCTGCGTGCCTTGGGCGTTGACATGCTGCCCGGATACCAGGACCCGTACACAGGCCGCGACATCACGCGCGGAGAGATCGGCTGCTTCCTCAGCCACTACAACGTGTGGACAGAGGTGCGTGCGTACCTACGTGCGTACGTGCGTACGTGCGTGTGTGCGTGGTTATGGCACTGTGTTACGAACCCGGCCACCCAAGTTAGATTCCCCACTGAAAGCCAACATCAGTGACGATTGTCTGAATCGGTCCTGAGCCTTCCTCAGCCATAGATGAGCACCTGGTACGGTGTTTGAACGTCACAACTGGGGAAATACAAGCAGTCCAGCATGTGGGGGTACGGTGAAGGTGCGGTGGCAGGGTGGAGTGGGCGGGTGACGTGCGGTGGGTGAGGTGGGGGGGTGTGCTTGTGGGCTGGGGTCGGCGGTTCCCAGCGCTGCGTGCCGTCCACGCAAGCAGATCGCGGAGCGGGGGATTGAGAAGGCCGTGGTGTTCGAGGATGACGTCCGCTTTGAGCTTTTCTTCAAGAAGCGGCTCCTGAGGCTCATGACAGAGGTGGCGGCAGCTGGGCTCCAGTGGGACCTCATGTACGCGCGTACGCATACACAGCGAACACACACCGACACCAGAGTTTCTGAACAAATGTGCTCCTTGAGAGCTGCTCTTTCGGATAGCTATATCGAGCATTCCTACTCTATACTCAGGGCAGGAGTTCCCTAATTTGCTGTTGACGTGCTGTTTTCTCTGCAGCTCTATGCAGCGCTTTGTAACCCTCGGATGAAAAGCACTCTAGAAATGCAAATATTCTTCTAAAGAGAGCAGCTCTCAAGATCAGTTCTGATACATCGACCCATGAACGCGCAAACGGTCCCACGTATGCCCATCTGGCGTCACCGTCCTCGCTGGGCATGCTGTCAGCGGACGCCAAACTCACCACGTCCGCTCTGCCGAGTGTCGTGCAGCTATCTCGCTCGCAAGGCGATGCGCAGCGCCGAGGGCGACGCGCCCGTGCAGACGCCCGTACGGGGCCTCGTGCGACCCGGCTACTCCTACTGGAGCCTGGCCTACGTGCTCTCAGGATCCGGAGCGAGGAAGCTCCTGGAAGGGCGGCCGCTCGGCCGCATGATGCCCGTGGATGAGTACCTGCCGCTGATGTCGGGCACACATCCCGTGTACGTGGGGGCGGTGGTGCGGTGGCCCGGCGGGGGGGGGAGCGCTTGCCGCTTTGTGGAAAAATTCACAGTTTGCATCCGGTGGCCTGCCCTGGTTAATATCCGCCACGGGTGTTTTGCCCGTCAAGTGCTCAGTGCCCATCTACATTACGGCGGACGTTAAACATACCATAACATTATTCGAAATGAGTAGGCCCTTGTGTCCTGGTGTCATGGCCCACATTTGAAATTTACCTCCCAACTACTCATTTACTGCCATGTAAACAGGCAAAGGCATATATGTAATGATGTAGGTTTTCGCAGCTCGATGCATGATGATTGCTTCTAAAAGCTGCTCTCTCGGGATAGCTGCATCGAACGCTCCACCTCCCTCCTTCACTACGTTTCGCCTCCAACGTTGGAGGCACAGCGCCTAAGGATGCCTCCAACTTGGGAGGCGAAACGTCATGAAAGAGAGAGGTGGCGCGATCGACACGGCTATCCCGAAAGAGCTGCTTTTCGATGCACTCATCAAGGGCATATATATCAAACACATTTGCAAAAGCCCCTATTTGCGATTTTCAGATTAATCGCGTTTTTTTTCCTGCCCTGTGTTTTGGAAGTGTTGTTGTACCTTATCAAATACCATTCGTATTAGCAGAGTTGCCGCCCTAGAGGTCATGTTGTCCCAAGCGTGTAATGTGTTCAACTGAAGCCAGCATAAAGGTAGAAGAATGGCTTCAGAAAGTTAATGGTACTAGGTAAAAATGAGGAGTTAAAGTTTAAAGAGTGTTCGATTTTCAGAAGAGCAATCAATTGGTGGGAAGCAATCGTGAAATAAGATGGAAAATCCTTGGTGTTTTGCATATAAATATCATACCTATTTAAAATGTAAAGGATTATACTGCTGTACGGACATATTATCTCTCCGTTGTATATAGGCGATTGGTTGTACGCCGGTGCCTTTGCGTGCAGGGCCGCGTACAACGCGCAGTTCACCGTGCGCGACCTGCGCACTTTCTCGGCGTCGCCGCTGCTCGCCTACCCCACGCACTACTCAGGCGAGCCCGGCTACTTCAGCGACACGGAGACCTCCACCATCTGGAGCAGCGACGCAACGACGGACGCCAAGCCGCAGGGTGGTGCGCGGGTCTCCCGCAAGACGGAGGGCCCGAGCAGCACCGACAGGGGCCGGGCGCGATTTCAGAGCCGCGACGGCGCCAATGGCGCCGGCGCTGCCGAGCGGGTTCGCGGAGATGGCGCTGACCTCCGCAAGGGGCACGGACGAGGCGGCGAGGGGGACTCCGGTGATAAGAATGTCGGAGAGAGGGACGAGAGTCGTGGAACCGCTGGAGGGAAGGATGCTGTGCAGAGGGACGCTAATGATGGGGCCGCTGGGAAGAGGGATGGCAGAGAGAGAGATGCCAGGGAGAGGGAACTGGAAAAACGGGACGTGGCTGCTGATGGTGAAACGGCACAGACGACGGAACAAGACCACTCTGCCGAAGGAGACGACGACGGTGATATCGCCGGAGCCCAGACCCTGGGAGGTGACGTCATCACAGGTTCATCGCTGCCACTCCCCGGGATGCGCGATGAGTTGTAACATCCTTGATTGTATTTAATTAGGCTTGGCCTATAGACTCCGTTCATCACACAAACTCATTGCTTGGGGCCGAACTGGGTTAGGGTGTTCCACAGTGTTAGAGTAATTTGGCTAATTAGTTGACGCCATCTTTGTCTTATGTGTGGGGCTGTGAGCATTGTCCCCTTGACGGTCCGAAACCCATCAATTTAGAAGCTGGGCTGCAACTCTCGACTCGGCCAGCACTGGTCATTGTGTCTGAAGGCCGCGCCGCCACTCCCGTCCAACCGCAGCACGTGTGCCGAAAATTCTTCATTTCATACGGCGACGTAACACCACGGTTTCCCTCGATGCGGTAAGAGTCGTGACGGTGTTGACCTCTGCAATTTAACAACGCACGAGAGGGAGAACCGGAATTCCTGGAGAACATGCATTGTCAGTAACTGTATTGGGTCGAGTTAAGCCAGAGACTATTATAGCGGACACTGCGTGCAATGTGGGGCTATACCCAGCATAGGGCACTAGTCCATTACAGGGCACCGGGAACAACTTATTCTGCAAGCCAATTAATCTGGGCAGCAGCAGTGTGTCTTTGGGAAGATACTGAAGCACCCTGCAAAAAGCCACGCGGACACAGGTGGAACATGCATAAGGGGAGTATCCATAAAACAGCCACCGTTGATATACCAAGAAAGTGGTGTCTATTTTATCTACCCCAGAGGGATGATGATGGGCTGAGTCAACTCCCTCTCACCCAAACCAGGAATTGAAGGTGCAATTCTTCTGATGGCGAGCCACTTGCTCTCCCACTGATCCGCTCATCAGACACACACAGTGATAGTAACTAAAATACCGACGCAGTTAGGTTCCCAATCTGCTGTACTGCCACTATGTGGCCACCTCATCCTATAGGCACGGTATGCTGGACAGAGGTTTGTAGACTTCATGCAGATCTGGTTGAAATGTAGTTAAAGTTCACAGTGCTAAATTACCTACCACTACCACTTGTGTTTTGAGCTAAATCTACAGCACGCTGCAGTACGCTATTTAGTGCACTACATATGTATATTTTTTAACAGTAGAAAATATGTAAAACGATATACTTCATGTTTACTTTTAATGCTTAAAACGAATTTAATTATCTGGAGCCAATAAGTTGATCAGTATGTGACAGAATCTTAAACTAATTTGACCGGCTAGCATTCAGGAGTTCTGTCCATTTGGTTCAATCATTCGAGGCGATCCCTAAACAGATATAATTCTACCTTCGGTGATTGCTCGCTGATAAAGTCAGAGCCTCATGTCGCTCGGAACGGCATGATGCTTGGCGCTGATAAACCGTATGGCTCCAAGCAGAAACAGGCAATTGTAAGACGGAGGATGGAATTGCATGGTGGTTCTGATCTCTTGTGACCCCCATTTATTAGTTTTGTCCGGAGTGTGATTTTTCATGAGCCGTAGTCTCACAACAAACCGTTCCTCAGCAGTATATATAAACTAGAAACAGCCTTCTAAAATAAATAAGGGTTATTTGCAACAGAAAGAATAAATGATGGGAAAAAAATTAATGGTTGATTAAACGGAGGTCGCAAAACATCTGGACCACATTGTAGATGCAGGAGCGGCACTGTGAGCGAACGCCCAATGCCACTTCCCCTCTACGGAGACAACCGCGGTGCGGGGGTGTGTGGACCGCTCCGAGACGAGACTCTGCACACCCGGTGCTGTGAGAGGCGTTTGCACGGTACCGTGCCGTATTCCGGACCCATCTCCACCACCGGTAACCCACGCACATTATGAAACTCGTCATCGGGTGGTGGGCTTTTGTATCCAACACTCCTATAAGCCCTCCCAACCTAGCATCCGGTGGTGAACGAGAATTAAGAGCTGCTCTTTTAGGATAGCCGTATCGACTCGGTGAAATGGCTGATGATGCCTCCAACATGGGAGGTGAAACGTCGCCACGGAGAGAGGAGGAACGCTCATACATGGAGCTGTGAAAACCTACAATACACTGGCTTATTTCAATATTTCTCGGATACAAATTCTTTTAGAAAGCAGGTGATAGAGGCGTTGTATTTAATAGCAAATTGTCGGCAAAAAAACAATGTTTTCATACTAGCCAATCGTGTGAGCGCGTGTGCAAATGGGTATCGTGTGCGTGCGTGCGCGCACTCTCCCTCAAGCCCGTGAGTTTAACGGGACATTGCCGCCACGGCTGCGTGCCCCGTGCGGTGCCCTGCAGTAACGGGCTACCGATCTCACTTCCATCGCGTGAATTCAGTGGCAGAGCAAATCCGCACTTCAAACTCTGAATATGTTTAATAATGCAGCATCAACCGTGGATTGGTATTGCTGGAGCGTTGCGCGGGCGCTGTGCTGCTGCTTTTCTCAACGTGAACACGGTGGTGCTGATACTGCCCTCGTGATCCATTTCAGGTTTGATGCTGGAGAGACTAGATTTAATGATGCCCTTAATAAGCTGTGAACTCCTTTGGGCTGGTTTTCAACTCAAGTGTCTAGATTACGTTTGTGAAGCCTCTGTTTTCCTCCACTGAACGGGAAGTAGATGTTTATACTTGTGTTAAATCCAGTTTGCATAGGTGGTCTCCTACACGCTCCACTCCAATACAATTTAATTCTAAGTTGCGTAACAGCAGAGCGTGTTTGCGTACATAGAGTATGTGACACGCCATATCTTAGCTGTCAAATTATTATTATTAAAATGAGTTACGGGTAATAATTACAACCAGCACTTGGACTTATCCAACCAAAACTTTCTTGCCAAGAGCTGGTAAGAATGTTAACATTTTGCAAAGAATGAGCCCTTCCAGTCTGTTGAAGCGCCTAGTAAGAGAACATTTAGTGCCAAATACTACAAAATAATAAGTGAAAGAATGTTACCAATTATAATGTATGCAGTATTCACTCTTGAAGCGAGAGAGATAGGTGTTTATTATTACATACGAGTGGAGACTGGTTAGTTTGGAAGAGAGTTTCACCACTGCACTGCCAGTAGTGGTCGATTTTACAGAAATGAACAGAACACTACGCTAAGAAGCACTAATTTAATAATGTACCTTCATCGCCCAGACCAGCCTTCCAGTTATCCGACCTGGGATAAATACCACAGTTATTCCACAGCAACGGCAAGAGTTACTGTTGCTACTCGTGTATGTAAGGCCTTTCACAAATTACTGACAGTGCGTGTATTGGGTAGATCTGTGTGGAACACGCAGGGACGTGAGGATGTAGTTGTTCACTACTCCCTGTCCTGCTGCAGCTGGGCCTGAGCAGCGTTTGTTTCGAGAAATGATGGATACAAACGAAGCAGCTGGGGACATCGAATACATCACAGGGCAGACGTGGGAAATGTGTGGACCTGTAGCGGCAATTCAGGACCGTTCGAGTGAGATGAGTGAAGGTCGTGAGTCGGTACTTGCGGTGGCAGTTCTTCACGATTGACTAGAAGCAGTGGAGAATCACAGGAGCGACCTGGCACGGAGTGGAGAGAGCGCTTCTAATGGGGGGAGCGTGTAAGCACCGCCCACTGCAGCCTGATTGCCGCCGACAGAGCGTGGGAGTCTGGTGTTGATGGAGCCGTCTGTACTCGGCGGTTGCAGGCGAGCTCACGACACCGTCTCCACTGCATGACCGCGATTATCTGCCGTTGGAAGGGAGCGGTGGCACAATAGCACATTGTGTGAAGAACCCGGCAACTCTGGTTCCGTTTCCCGCTCGTAACCAATAACGGTGGCAAAAAAAGTTGCACCGGACCTACCGCGAGTCGACTCGTTCTAAGGTATTGGGTGTGGTGTGCAAATGTTAGCGCTGGAGAGACAAAGGCGGCCGGGCATGATTGTTGGCCACCCATCTTCGCGTGTGCTGTGCCAATTTTCATAGTGGCTTTAGGGGCCAGTGCTGTTAGCAATTTGAGGCTATACCAGGGATCATTGTTGTGTGCATGTATACGTACACGTTGCGAAGTGATGGAACTGCCGACCAGTGTTTTATAGTCTCACAATTCTACTATGTTATATTTACGTTCTTTTCCATGACATGTAAATTGGCCTTTTTAAATAAATACATTGCAGAATTTATGTGTCTGTATTTACACCTTTTATCTTTACGACACTTTTATTATTGTTATAATGAGCACACATCGTTCCATAGTTGATCATCGAGCTCGTCTGGTTCAAATATATATGTAATGAGCTGCACGCACCCTTTATATGAGCCTCGTGGTTTTTGTGTGCAAACGAGTTCCAGGTGCTGCCCGGCTGGTATTGACTGCCCTCAGCCATTTGTGGTAATTCCACATTCCTATGGCAGGAGTGACTCCTTTGGACACCCACCGCAATGCTCACTGACCGAACCTGTCCGTTGACCACTGACTGGGATTTGCCTCCATGATCTCCGAAACACGAGCTGCACCCCTTGATCCTTTTTATTCCTTGGTGTGGAGCCACCAAACCCACGAGGGTAAGGATGCCACCACACAGCAGAGTCGATCCATCCCATCGCCCTGACACCAGGTCACACCAGTGTCGCACCCAGGTGACGCAACACGTGCACAGGTCGTGTCAGCACTTTGATTCAAGATAATTACTCCCCATAGCTTCTTTTAGAATAGCCATGTCGAAAGACCAGCTATGGAGAGATTCTCATTCATCGAGCCTTGGAAACCTCCATCGTGACTTCGTCGTGAATCCCAGACGTTCGAGGAGTGCAATCTCTGTTCGACTTTATTTCAGATAATGACAGTCACACAGAAGTTCTCACATTGGCTTTCCCACGCAGAAGATGTCAACAGGTATTCACATGATTCTCAAGGAAACTCAGCCTCTGCTTTCATGGCTGTATGGTATGCACTGGAACATGTCAAACATTTTTACAATACTTGGTATAAATGTTATAGCACTGATATTAGATGGAATTGTAATGGGAGTTTTACAGTGGAAATAATAATTCAGAAATTTATGGAGAAGTACATATAAAAGGAATGCAGTGTGACATAGCCAGCTTGGCTATGTCACTACTGAGACTGCAGCGAGACATAGCCAAGCTGTATGTGTCTCACTGCAGTCTCAGTAGTGTTTGCGAAAGAGATTTTCAAGCCAGTTATGAATTTACACCATTCAAGTATATACAGCTACAGCTAAGCTTGAGACATGATTGAAGTAATTAAGGCTAAAGAACAGTGTAAATATCAGGACATGAAAACAGTAACAGGAGACTTACTCAAATGAGTTGGAGAGGATGGAATACACGATAGAATTGGCTCTTATTTTGAGTGGCAGGGTGGGTGTGCAGTGGTAACATCCTCACAAAGAAATGCATGCCTCAGCCAATTCGATTCCCACCTCGGGTCCCTTAATGTGTGCCGTTTGTGACTTCACCCCCTATTCTACATGGGTTTCCTCCGGGTTCTCTGGTTTCCCCCCATAACTAAAAATTAAATCATTAGTTGGCCGATAACATCATAGTATACATGACGCAGTGTCTGACACATATTGGTGCCAGCTAACTGCACGGCTGCATTCCCCCTTCCCACCTCTTTGTAGTTTCCTCGCACCTCCGTGCCGCTTATCTTGGAAAAAATACCTTCGGCATTGAACGCATACTGCGTGCTTTATAAATTGCAACATTATTAAGAAAAATGAATGTTAAAAGCGAGCATATTGATGGGTAGGCCATTATTCGGCAACAGGTTTATGAAGGGATTGTAAAAGATAATTTTGTTGATTACAGCTGCGATTTACAATGTGCGAATTTCTTTTCGTCTGAATTGCGTCTGCAAATCGAGTGAAGCTAAATCATAGTTATGGAACCATTGCCCACCCACAGCGCAGGGTATACGGAATCTGTAAAGGACGTGTAAAATATATACAGAAGCATCATCGAGTTAAGGTCGTAAAATGCTAGCATCCCATTCTTGTAATCAAGATATACCCCAAGTTTGCTCAGAGGTTGACGAACCTTCACTGGGAAACGTTTCCCTTCATGCAGTGCACTGTAACCAGTGGTCAATCCCTGTAAACACCAAGAATGTTTATTTCTCCCGAGCCCCGAATTGGCTTCCAACCCTTTACGCGATATTGTCCCATACGCGATTCCCACGCAGAATTCCTCTACCCCAATCCCCACCTCCCAATAGTGGCGCCCCGCAGACAGCCTCTCCTGGCAGAGCGCCTGAACGCAACCCTCAAAGCGCTCCACGTGATCCGGGTAGCCCTGGCGTTTCTTGCTGCGCGTCGCGGTCTTGAGGTTGTGGGACAGGACGAGCCGGGGGTGAGCCGAGTTTGGATTAATGGTCGGCGAGAAGCCGACTGGTGAAACGCATGCGAGAGAAAACACTGGTAAGGCAGAATTGACGACTTCCTGTCCAAAGCAGTCTGAATATTTCATTCGCATGCCAGAAAGAAAAACGTGAAAACGACAGGGTGGTCTCGACGAGGGGTTTTCAACCTTTTGCACCTCAAGGCCCAGTTAGGTATGGTCTTCACGGACCACTAGATGCCCCACTGATGGGTAGCAACCCACTGATTGAGAATGGTGGGTATAAATATCTTGTGAACCCCATTTACTTGATGCATTACATTGTTTTCCTTTGCTCAGTTTCTGTTTTAAATAACATTTAGTTCATATTAATAACGTTAACGTCATTTTCATATTGATTACAATACACACCCGCCGATATGCAATAGCATTAAGTTTTTGAAACTTAAATGACTGTTACAAGCAATCTGGACCACCCTGTACATCAATACAAGCCTCACTCTGCTCAGACCATTGTTTGGAACTTCATTAAATACGACCAAGCAAGCGGTGATGATAATGATGGCCGAAGACTCTCGGTGCCGTCGTGATAATGTACCGATCCTTGGAATCGCACAGAAATTCTACATCGTGAAATGCGAAACACCAGAAATGGTTATCTACTGAACGTGGTTGCAGAGTGTTCCCATCGTCTAGAGCAGAAACATTACCTAGCGCGGTTTGGGACAACGTGCTCTCCATCGCAGTGGCTGCCGCCGCGGCCACTGTTACACCATGGGGAGTGTGGGGCAGAGAGAGAAGCATAGCGTAATTGGCAGCAGGAACCGCTGCGTTCGTACCACGGTCGTGCTTTGGATGGCAGGGTGACAATGCAGCGGCAAAATCCACGCCTTCTGAAAAGGTCCTCCTCAAGACAATTTGATGCCTGCCTCAGCCACCTTTCCGTGTGGTGTTTGTGTGTTCTCCCCCAGTTCTGGGTGGGTTTCCTTCGGGTTCTCTGGATTTCTCCCTTAACTAAAAACACTCATCAATTGACTGACATCATCATAATATATAAGAGGCAGTGTATGGCGTGTACAGTGTCTGCTTTCCCTGCTTAAAAAAAATAGAATAATTATTTGTATTATTGTTAAAATGCTCCAAGGCCTCAGCCCCAGGATTGAGCATAAACAGCTGCCCTGAACCACACAGAAGATTTAGTAAAACATTTACAGCCTGCTATGGTAAGAACAAAACATGTTAAAGTGATTAAATACGTGTACTAGTTGCTAAATGTCTGAACTATATTCCTTGATAAATTCAGACTTTGATCTCATCGAGCATTGCCACATTCACTTGCAAATTAAAATCCCAATAATTACTTCATTGATCAACGAAATCCATTTTTGGGTCAGGTCACGTAAAAAATTATAAAATAGTGTCGTTTAACCCTCCACTACCCGACACGGCCAATCAGTAAGGGGTTGTCACGTTGAACAGAAAACGTGCTAATGCCTTCACCATCTCAGCCCACCGGTGTGTTGAAAAGCGACCCCACAATATTTTACAAAAGATGTATACGACGTTTCGCTGATAACTACGTTCAGCATTATCAGGCACCCGCGCCAAAAACTGGACGGGCAGATCGGATGGCCCGTACCGCTTCTGGGTTTGTTAATATGGGGGTTGTGATGTCATCACCCGCGTGATCAGGCGCGCCGGGACACAATGGGCAATCTAGTTTATTAGTTATCCAAACTGGTGTTTCGCGTTAATTGAGTTGTTCAGACAAAGGGTGCTAACGATGTCTGATTGGCAGTGTCGGGTGGTGGAGGGTTAAACGACACTATTTTATAATTTTTTACGTGACCTGACCCAAAAATGGATTTCATTGACAATATTGGTCACGAAAGCCTTTGAATTAAAGTAACCTACTTCATTGATGGTGGAATATAAAAAAAAAAATGGAACTTGCTTTGCAGAAGCAAGTGCAAGTATATTTCCACAGTCACGCAGTCATTGTTAAAGGGAGCAACACAAAGTTATTAAGGAAATGTTGCACCATTTCACTTTATCTTCAGAGGCTATATATTATATTGCACTACATATTATATGACACTGTATATAAGGGCGGCATGGTAGCCCAGTGGGTAGCGCTGTCACCTCACAGCAAGACGGTCCCGGGTTCGAATCTCGGCTCGGGTGCCTTTCTGTGTGGAGTTTGCGAGTTCTCTCCCCGTGTCCGCGTGGGTTGTCGCCGGGCACTCTGGTTTCCTCCCACAGTCCAAAAAACATGCTGCTGCATAGGTTAATTGGCTTGCAGACTAAATTGCCCGCAGTGCCCGCGATGGACTGGCATCCCGTTGTGGGTGTATCCCTGCCTTGCGCCCTGTGTCTGCTGGGATAGGCTCCGGCTCACCGTGACCCGGTACAGGACTAAGCGGTTTCTGACAATGAGATTAGTTGAGATAATGCACGTAGTATTATTTCCATGTTCATTAATTTATTCATTATCGATACCTACTGAATCCTGTACAGGGTCATAGGGGGACAGGAGCCTATCCCAGCCGACAGAGGGTGCAAAGTGGGGGGATACTCAGGATGTAGTGCCAGTACATCGCGAGGCACACTTTTTGGGGGGTAATTTACTCCGCAGGCCAGTGAACCTAGGCAGCAGCGTGTCTTTGAACGGTTGGGGGAAACCGGAGTACCCGGTGCAAACCAACGCGAGCACAGGGAGAACAGGCAAACTCCACACAGAAAAGCACCCAATCTTGGAATTGAACCTGGGACCTTCTTGCTGTGAGAGGACAGCACTACCCACTGCACTGCCACTGTCCCACCCTCCTTCCATGATGAAGGTATTCATTTGAAGACAGTAAGTACATCTCAGTGGAGCAAGGAAAGTAGAGAGGCAGGGGGAAGGCAGCCGGCACCAATATTTGCCAGACAACGCATGCTAACTATTTTCTGTGGCGAGTTACTGCGCTTCAGGTCCACTCTGCTTTGCGGTCAACCTCTGTTACAGTGATCTACAGCTCTACTGGCTCTACTGACCTGGCGGTGGAGCCATACTTGAGTTTTACAGCATTAAGGAGAGCTAACATTAAGTGAAACCGTTTGATGTGTGTGTAACTAAGAGGCCTGCAGAGCCGATTACCTTTACTCACAGCCGGCACTTCGAGTGGCGGGGCTGGTGCCGATAGTGTCTCCGTGTTGCAAGCCGTCACCCCAGGACCTGGCACAGAGACAAACGTGACGCCCCCGCGAGTTTAACAATGTTCAATGTATGTGTGGAACGGTATTCGTTCAATGTCGAAGTAATTTGTTCACAGAGAGACAGAGACGAGGATCCCCGGTATAGCCTTAATAGACTGTGGGGTCAAGTGCTGTTAGCGAGCACCTATGTAGGTTGACGCGGCACATGAGGGGGTGGGTAACCAGCACCACGCCCGGCCGCCTTTGTTACCCTAGTGGACATTTTTACACACTGCACATTTGAGACTGAGTCGACCTAGGGTAGGCCCAGAGCCAGTTCACAAAATCGTCACTGGTGTTGACCGTGAGTGGGATTCGTACTCAGGTCACCAGGTTTCTGGACCAGCGTGCTAACCACTGAATACGGGGTGTCACTATGCCAACTCGCCAGATACTGTGTCTTAAAGATGACGATATTATTCAGTTAATAGTTGTTTTTGTTATTATGAGAATTAAAACCAAAGAACCCAGAGGAAACTCACTCCTGAAAAACGGGGAGAACAGGCAAACTGCACACAGAAAGGAACCCGAGGCGGTAATTAAATAATCTCGTGCAGGACATTCTTTCTTTGAGGAGGTGTGGATGTTCCCGCTGCACTGTGGCTCGAGTTAATGATGCTGCTTGCAGCTGTTTAGGCGCTGCAGCCAAGTGGCCACGCGGCCAAGTATTGCCCGAGCCAAGAAGCCACGTGATTTCCTGTGCTCGATGGTTGGCTTTGCACAAATCCGGTCAAGGGGCATCCCCAGCCTGGCGGCACGAGTGGAAGCGGTTAAACAAAACAACCGGCTAGTTCAAGCCATTTCGGCATTCTCAAAGGTTAGTGATCTTACAATAAACTTTTTAGAAGTCATTTTACGACTTCTCAGTTCCTGCTTAACCCTGGACAGAATCCTGGTAAGTCGCAGCATATCCTTGCAGACAGCGCACCAGTCCAAGGATGGAATGGCAGTCCATCACATGTTTTTTTGCCAGACCATCACTCCCCAATTTAGACAAAAGGTCAATTGACCTAATTAACAGCAGCAGCTCAGTTTGTATTTAAGCTGGAAGGGAGCATTGAGCCGTGTAGCCGTTTTCAATAAGTCCAGCATGTCTTTAGAGCGTGGGAAGAAACCGCAGTCCCCAGCAAAAACCCACACGAACATGGGGAGAACATACAAACTCCACATAAGAGAGCTACTCCAGCACATGAACGAACCTGTGCCCTTGTTGCTGTCACACTGGTCTTAAAAGTAATACAATAGCAAATGGTATTGGACGTCGTGTGTCATTGTCTCGACTTTACAAGAGATATAATCCATGTGCCTAATGCGAATGAGAGCTGCTGAGATTGGCGTTTCCCCATAGGTTTAGCACTAGATAAATAGTCAAAATTATCTTCAGCTTCTCAAATGATCATTGGGGTAGTGCTGCACGATTTACAACCCTTGAGCTCGGAGTGGAAACCTCACATTCCTATGGCAGAAGGGAGTCTTTGCATTGGACATCCACCGTTAACTTCCCCAGTGGTACTCATTCCATCCACCCTGTGGGGGTTGATGAGTCAACTCCGAGCCACCTGGCCACCATCTAAACATTCCATAAACTCAGTCCTCTTCTCTCACATTTATTAGAAATGTCTGTCAGAATAAATACAGCCGAATACCATGGTGGAGGGCTTTGTATGCTCCCATGAGTCCCAGAGCTATGTCACCTGGAGTCTAGTGCTCCTGCTAGGGTCTCTCTTGGTGAACAGGTTTGGGATGAAAGTTCCAAACAAATAATAATCCGAAGACCCTCCGAATAACAGAGGTTGGCACCAGGAAAGGCATCTGACCACAACAATTATGCTTCAAAACTGCCACTGTCAAACTTGACACTGGCCGTTGACACAGGCAACAACGACCACCACACGTTAGTGCTGCAGGGAACTAGAGCATGGGGTGAGGGGTGATGGTGATGGTAAGTGTGCATGGGGTGAGCATGTGGATGGGGGAGCCACAACTGCGGGGAGCCAACCTGGTTGTGGGGAGGCACCGGATTTTGGTTCACTTTTTTTCTTTCGAGGCTTTTTGGCCGTGGCGACCTTGGCGGCCGTGGTGGCCGTGGCGACGGTGGCAGCCGATTCCTGTGATTGCAGGGGCGAACACTCCTCCTCCATTCCTCCGCCGGTCTCCAGCAAGGTCTCACGCACGACAAGCTGAGTAACCGGGCTCTCGTCTGCCCGTCAATATGCAGAAAGGTGAGTTGATACACAGTCCGAGCTGATGGAACCACCATAAGTTTAAGCAATAATACTGTCACAGTAATAATAATAATTGCATTTATAGAGCGCTTGTCACAAAGCGCTTCACAGAGCTGTGGAGAGAACGGCACGTCAACAACAACGGCACCAGAATGGATAATCAACAGCAACAACATTTTTTTTTTGGGGGGGGGGGGTGGTTTATATACAGCATTGCAGAACAACAAGCAAAACACGATCAGACCTTCAACTACAATCTTGCAATGCAAAATTATCAGTGAATATAATACATGTATTGGGAATGGCTGACTTCAACATTTTTCGTATAATAATAATAGGACTTCTAGAGCACTCATCAGCCAAGGGCCACAAAGTGCTACACAGAGCCGCCGAGAGAACGGCCACATCAACAACGAGACAAGAACGGCAAATCAGCAACAACGGTTTTTTGGAGTTTTTTTTTTTATACGTGCCGTTCTCTCCACAGCCCGGATTTGAACTTAATTTGTTCCCAGGCAGGAGCAGTTCGGGGGATTGCCATCATCCCTGCACGACAACACTGAGCCACATGTAAATCGACATGGAATGCACTTCACAGTATTCACTCACTCACAAAGACAGAGAATGACTCAGAGGGGGTGACGAATCACATAGTAGCTAGAAAGCAGTCAGGTGTCAACTTTCCCAAGCTTTGCGGTCTTATATCCATGACGATGTTTTCAGGCCATTTTTAGAGTGTCTATATTTGCTAGGGACTTTCTGGATACAGAGCTGCACATTGTACACGGCCGCACAGTGGGGCAGGCTGATGATGTCAGCCTCGTCATATCGAGGATGCCAGGGGACCGGGTGATGATATCAGTCCGTGGGAATCTGATGTACAGAGGGGTGCCGGGAGATGTATGGGGATTAGACGAGGACAGGCTTGAAAGGGCACCAAGGTGGAAAACGAATAGAAGAAATGTGGAGGAAGAGAGAGAGGGGATTAAACGGGGAAGAAGGGGCCCGTTAGGGGCTCCTTCTGCTCGACTCGGCAAAAGGAGGAAGGTTGCTCCCTCTATCACCTGATCTATGAAGGGTTCTAGTTGTTATACGACATTTTCGTGAAGAAACCATAGCATCTATACAAACCTACGTGTGCAATGCGGAAACGCTCATTCCACCACATGCATAACAGGTGAAGTCCGCATTCGCTGCCACATTCTCCTGGGGGAGACAGGATTTGGCTCTTCCTCAACGCCCATGGGAAGAGATTTTAAAATCATCCCTATGTGATCCACCAACCCTGGCTGCTGCCTCCACAGTGTGGGGTGACAGGTATCCTAGGTGTGCAAGGAGCCAACCCACAACCTGGGCTAATGGGAAACCTCATATTTGCCAATCGTCTAATCCACAATCTCAGGTTTCCGATTTTGTGAGAAGTCCTTACCCAGGACAGGTGTCGGAGGCAGCTTGTCGCACAAGACATAGGAGAGACGATGTAGGTTGTTACAGCTCAATGTATGATAGTTGCTCTCAAGAGCTGCTCTCCACAACATGTCACCTCCTGCACTGGAGGCATTTACATGAAGATGCCTCCAATTCGAGAGGAGAAATGTCGCGAAGAAGATCGGAGGAGAAACGGCTCGATTTAAAGGTGTATTACATACTCTTCAGAATCTTGGTCGTGCGGAGCACATTTTCAATCCAGTGCAGTGAGCTGATCTTCCCCAGATCGAGCTGCTTCGGCCGTGGCTGCTCCTTGGTAGCATCTGCCCTGCGGGTGAGGAGGAGCGATGGGTCACACGAGTGGTAGGCGCAGAGCTTTGTAATGGGAATAGCAGTGGCAAGGTCGGTTAACCGTTCACAGCACTGCTGTTATTGATCCAAGCAATTGGCTATGCTCAGTGATAGCATAATAGTACAGTGCAGCTGCATGATGGAACAGCGCCGTTTAATCTCGGCACCAGTTTCTGTTGCAAAAAATGTAAACATTAACAAATCAGCAACAACAATATGGTATTTCCATAAAATATCCGATTTTCCTCCAACATGTGAATGACTTCCCAAGTATGTCACATTGCAGATGCATTGAGTTACTATTTAATGTGTGAGGAAAATGTAGAATTAAAATGGCTTACTTTTCTTTCTCCAATTTGAATGTCTGTAAATAAAATCAAGATGCAGAAATGCATTGTCAATGTGTTAAAAATCTTTTTAAAAAATTAGTTACTATTGTCATATCTATATATATTATATATATAACTGAATAAGTGTTTTATGTATGTCTCTCTATTCGTCTGTATTGGGGACCGGGCTCCAAATTTTAAGCACAACTTTTATCTGGACAACACCAAGGCTTTTAATATAAACTCCACTAGCTGAGTACTTGTATCTTGGCTTCTTTCTGATGTCCTTTTGGGAAATCTTGCTGCAAGTTTCCGAAAAATAATCAATAAGCTTGAAGTAAAGCTGAAGTAAGACATTTAAGCCTTGGTGTTATGCAGATAAAATGTACACTTATGAAGGATTCGAACCCAGTGCTCTCGGTATGGATATGCATTCATAATAACAATTGCTCCAATATACAGAATTATGAGTCACTGACTTCCGAATGCTAATACTTGTGAATGAACTCTCATCTCTCATCTCATTATCTGAAACCGCTTAATCCTATATAGGGTCACGGTGAGCCGGAGCCTATCCCGGAAACACAGGGCGTAAGGCAGGAATACACCCGACGACGGGACGCCAGTCCATCGCCGCTTGTGAATGAACTCCCATAGGTTATTATTATTTGCAGTATACAATACACTGTTTTTCGATTTTAGGTTTTATAAACAATACATATCTAAACCAGTACAAATAAAGTTCAAATCTTAAAAGCATTGAGCGCATTATTGCTTCGCGTACAGTATAACATGAAATATACTGTGATCCGATTTGTGAACAAATCGACTTTCGACGGAACTCAGGAACAGAATTCCGTTTATAAACTGGAGACTGCCTGTATATAGAGAGCTTCTGAAATGTGTTCACTTTGTCCTGGCTGCTTACTTTCAAAAATTTCAACGAATCTTTTTCTTCCATTAAAGCTTGAAGTCTCTTGTTCGTCTCTGTTAAGGTTGCAATTCTCATATTGTGATAGAGAATGCTCTCCTGGATTTGTGCCAACAGGGAGTTCACCACCGTGTCCACGTGGCGCACAGCGTCTTGCTCGTCCTCATCCAGCAGCGCCTTCATCCCAGCGATTGTCGTTGAGAGCTCTCTCTTCACCTGCACAGCGTTCTCCTGCACAACGCCAATAACCATTTCAATTCACACGGAAATGCAACCGCATCACCGGGCGCTTGATGTACGCGAGGGACAGTATGGAATGAGGGTGGCATTGTGGCGCAGTGAGCACTGCTGTCTCCTCACAGCAAGAAACCCTGGGCTCGATTCCTGGCTCAGTGCCTTTCTGTATGAACTTTGCATGTTCTCCCTGTGCCTGCGTGGATTTTCGCCGGGTTTCCTGCCCCAGTCCTAAGACATGCTGCCAAGGATAATTGGACCGCTGAATAAATTGCCCCCAATGGCCTGTGAGAGGGTGACGTCGCATCTGGGGTACATCCCTGCCTTGCGTCGCATCTGCTACAATAGGATTATGTGTGTACCGATGACTGCATATCAACTGCACTCTGACACGTTTCCATATTTGTACTAAGTTCAATTTTAATTGAATTGCAAATGCAACAAAGAAAGTTAACAGCAACCAACATGACTTCATTTAACGCAGTGCCAAAAAATATATAATCATGTAAACTCACTGCGCATGAGCTAACGGCAGTTCAAAATTGCAAAGCAATGCCTTTTTTTCTGTTTATTCAACCACAAGATTGTACTGTATTGTCATTAAGCAATCGCAAATAAGAGAATTTACAAATGTGGCCCAGTGGGATCTTTTAAAAATACACTAACCCAAAAAACTGGCAGCCTCCTACAGGCACATACCAAGCGTTTTCAGTTCTTCCTACACTCCTCTAGTGCCTTGGCTTCAGCGTGCAGTGGCTGTGTCCCATCTCCGCTATATGCGTGCCAGAGATCATTCATTGTTAAACACATTTCGAGCGGATTTGACGGTCCGAATGGCGATTGTGTTCCATAAACGCAGCACCATCTGTACGCAGACATGTTAATTCTGCTTTAATTCGAAGGCTTTCGTGACCAATATTATCAATGAAATCCATTTTTGGGTCAGGTCACGTAAAAAATTATAGATTATAAAATAGTGTCGTTTAACCCTCCACCACCCGACACAGCCAATCAGCAAGGGGTTGTCCCGTTGAACAGAAGACGCGCCAATTCCTTTACTCTCAGCACACCGGTGTGTTGAAAAGCGACCCCACAATATTTTACAAAGAATGTAATTGGCACGTCTTCTGTTCAACGTGACAACCCCTTGCTGATTGGCCGTGTCGGGTGTGGAGGGTTAAACGACACTATTTTATAATCTATAATTTTTTACGTGACCTGACCCAAAAATGGATTTCATTGATGTTAATTCTGACGCGTCATCTGAATTAATACCGCTCACACGGCGGTGCTGGTATCACAACTGAGCCCCACTGCAATACAGGTAATTACGGTAATTAACAATAAGATCCTGCGTCGTTTGGTAAAAATAGGATAAAAATGAAAATTTTAAATGACCTGCTTTTACCGCACTCAAAAGTAGAAAATACATTTTTGAACAAAACATCAATCTATCTGAGGATACAGACTAAAAGCGGGTGGCCAAACACTGACAATATGTGACTTACGATTGACTGATAATACAGTGAGATTTACATTTTAATTATTTTAGTCGTAAATACGTGTTTTTCTAATGTTTTGTAAAAGGAACAACCATCAGTTATCACTTAATATCAGTATGGTTTAAAGGATTTCATTAAAGGAAGAGATTATTGTAGTCTTATACGGTCAGTATTTGGCCACCCACTTTTAGTCTGCATCCGAAGACAGATTGATATTTTGTTCAAAAATTTTATTTTCTACTTCTGAGTGTGGAAAAAGTGGGTCATTTAAAAAAAAAAAAATTTCTATTTTATTTTCTACTTTTTTTAAATCTTAGCCACGTAAAAATGTCAAATCAGCTCATTACGTGTATGGCATCGGGAAATTATCACCCTCATCAGACTGAAAAAAGAAAGTAATTTGAAAGTATCGTTTCTATGCTGGGCCCAGGATCGTCTTGTCACCGGTCTTCAATTTTTTTTAGTAGATTACATTGTCATCCAAGTTATGCCTGCGTGCAAAATTTCAGCTCTCCAGCTTATCGGAAATGCTTAATTTTGTGCTCAAAGATTTTAACTATTACACACATCCACAAATGTAACTATAACACACATTTCCCAATGTAAGTTAACCATTACACACATCGCTCAATGTAAGTTAAGTAAAAGTGGGTAAAAAACGCCCCATATAACAACATTTACATAGCGGTACGACCACTTCTGTGGCCTCTCCTAATGCTGCAAGTTACAACATTAACTCATGTCATTGTCAGAAACCGCTTAGCCCTGCAGAGGGTCGTAGTGAGCCGGAGCCTATCCCGGCAGACACAGGGCGCAAGGCAGGGATATACCCACGATGGGACGCCAGTCCATCACCGGGCACTGCGGGCAATTTAGTCCTCAAGCCAATTAACCTGTGCAGCAGCATGTTTTTTGGACAATGGGAAGAATCCAGAGTGCCCGGTGAAAGCCTACGTGGACACGGAGAGAGAACTTGCAAATTCCACACAGAAACGCTATGGGTACTTTTTTGCCAGTATACATATATAAGATTACAACAGGTTTTACCGTATCTGGCGATTATGCAGGTGTTAAGATTAGGCCAGAAAGAGCTTGATTGCCTCTGTGACCGTGGAGCTACGTGATCTGGTTGGGTGCCACTCATGGACTCCCGAATGCAACTCGAAGCTTCGGGCTGCGGGGGGCAAAATGTGACCGCACGAACCATCTTAGCACACGGCCTGCTCGTGCACTGCCACTGCAGGACAGCAGATGGGAGAGATATTGGCGGGCACTTTTCTCTGTGGCGTTTGGGTGCTCTATCCCTGTTCTGTATGCGTTTCCTCTGAGCTTTCTTCCCGTTTCCTCCCATAACAAAAAACAATACTCATTAATTAGGCGATAAAATCTTAATATATTGGACGCGGTGTCTGGGAAATGTCGGTACTGGCTAATCGAGTGGATGCCTTCTCCATTCCTACCTCTGCGGAATATCGTGTTTGAATTTAAAGATGAAAACGTTGGGATGTTCCTCACCCCCATATGAGAGAATTTTAGGTCAACCTCTGCTACTGTGAGTAATGTTTTGGATCAGGGCTGTGAGTTATATCCGCATGCGCAGAATCTGAAGATGGAAACTTTGTACGCGCATTAACCCCATCCACTGTGATGAAGTGTATTACTCCTTTACAATTTATCATGCAGCCAGTGACTGGAATGAGCGCCATGTGATATGATGAGGGATTTAAAAACCAGCATTTATATATTTCCAAGAGGATTGTGATTTCGTATTGCATCCATCGTTTGTTTCCCACTGGACTAATATCCACTGCAGCTGGAATCAGTAAACTGAACCGATGTATATTGTTCCAATGGAATGATTCACCCATAGACAGTGCATCTCACTACTTATGAGTCACGACCGAGATTTACCTCCACAGTCACACGTATGGCCTCCAGACCACGGATGAAATCCACAGCATTCTCTAACTTTGCTTGGTTCGTACTTGCTCCTTTTAAAATCAGCTCCTGATGTTAGAGGGTGAGAACATTTTATTATAGCATTACACTCATACTGACAGTACAATACGGGTCATGAAGGTTGAAACAACAAAGGTGCGGCCATGTAGGGCATCCCGTGTCATGATCCTCCTACAATTCTCCCTACCGTGACACCTGACCAACACGGTGAAGTATGGTCAAACAAGCCCCATTACCAACAGTGTGGGAGGGCGTTATTATCATTAGTTTTATCAGTTGAATTTTGCAAATCTTCGCCAAAATATTGTGAATTTAATTTGTAGTGGCTGTAACTTGTAGAGACAATGCCTTTGTCCCCACACAGTTCTTAAGACCATTTAACAGGAGTAATATGTAAACATTTATTTACTAAACTTGCATGATTTTAACTGCTTAAATTTTAAATAATAATGTTGGTCTCGAGTTTTCACTGCTATACTATATTTGACAATGGCGAGGCCAAACTGGAGGTGTGTCGACGATGTATAAAAAACAAGCCGACTCACACTTGCCATTAATTTGCTTCTATTTAGCCTGGTGACACCTGCTAAGCAGACAAAACTTCGCGAAGGCAAGAACAGGAACCGCTCTCCATGGCTGTTCTTGAGGAATTGACGGGTCGAGTATTGTTTATCTCTCCCGTGTGCCAAGGTGTATATGCAGTGATAATATCGGTGCTTCACAGGGGAAAAAGTCCTGCCCAAGGTAGCACGATTCCCATTTCGGGCACCTTTCCGTGTGGAGTTTGCGTGCTCTCCCCCTGTTTTGTGTGGGTTTCTTGTAGGTTCTCCGGTTTATTGCCACAAATAAAAGCAAGTTTTATTAATTGGCTGATAATATTATAACATCTAGGAAAGCAGCGTCTGGAGAGTTGACGTCGGCTGACCACGTGGCCGACTCCCTCCTTATCTGCGGTTTCCTCCTACCTCCGTATGTCGTCGATGACCAGAAATGGGATTTGCACGCCTTGTGATATTCTAATTATTGTTGTTTCGCCTCCCACTTTGGAGGCATAAAGGAGAGACGAAACGTCGTGAAGGAGGAACACTCGAGACCGGCTATCCTGAAAAAAATATAGCTATGGAGAGCAACTGTCATATCTTGAGCAGTGACAAACCTACACCGATTATTAGATTAATATCCAAACAAAGCGGCACGATGGCGCAGTGGGTAGCGCTATCATCTCGCTGCAAGACGGTACCGATTTCGATTCCCGGCTCAGGTGGCTTTCTGTGTGGAGTTTGTTCTCCCTGTGTCCGCATGGGTTTTCGTCGGGTACTCCGGTTTCGTAGTAAATTGCCCCCCAAAAAAGTGTGCTCTGCGATGCACTGGTGTCACATCCTAGGCATTCTCCCGCTTTGCGCCCTCTGTCGGCCGGGATAGGCTCTGCCTCCCCCCACGACCCTGTCGAGCGGTCTGGGGGGAATAATCGGATCGATACCAAACCGCGGTACCTTTTTCTCCACATGCTCGTCCTGCAAGGTGCTGATCTCGTGCGACTTGTGGTCGCCCGCGACCACGCACAGCGGGCAGATGGGACACGCGTGATCGCGGCAGTAGAACCGCAGCTGTTCCCTGTGGGTCGGGCACTGGCGCTCCTCCGCGCTCTCGCCGGATGGCACCAGGGGGTGGGCGCGCAACCTGGGGTTCAGCAGGTGCGGCTGGAGGTGCTCCTCACAGAACGCCATGTCACACTTGAGACACAGCCGCACCGCCTGGACGTCGGCGTTCAGACAGCTGTCGCAGGATGGGGCGCGCGTTTCGGCTTCACCCCCGCCCGGTGCAGGTGCTGTCGCCCTCTCGCTAAGCTCTGCGTTGCCGCCACATCGATCGGGAAACTCCCGAAATTGACAACACGGGCTGCGGGCGAGTTGGCAGCTTGCGAGCTGCCCGGCCTGGGATGCTGGCCACAGGGAGTTACCGGGCGGGCAGGCCTGGCTGCACGCCGGGTCACCGTCCAGCAGGGTCCCTGCGGCGCCCGGGGATAGGGAGCGACTACCGTCGCCCTCCATCAGTGACCGTTCTCCCTCCTGCCAGACACAGATTATGTAAAGAGAAAGACCCCACGTGTAGCCTTTAAGAGACTTATGGCAATTGTAGTCAGCGAGCACTTAAGGAAGCTAGAAAGCCACCTGATGGAGTTGTAAAGCCCCAACTACGCCTGGCCGCCTTTGTCGTGATTTTTCTCACCGCATCAAGTACTCATTTGAGGCTGAGTCGACTTAGGGAATGCCCAGGACCAGATCAAAAAATCGTCACTGGTATTGGTGACCCTGAGCGGAAATGGAACTCAGGTCACAAGGTTCGCATCGCAGCGCGCTAACCGCTCCACCACCGCTCTTTCATGACACGTGTCCCCAATTAACACAGCAGCCACAAAGCGCTGTTGCGGGGCTGCCTCATCACAACGCAGTTTAGAGTCCAACCTACCTTTGCCGAAGTGGAGGTGGTGCGAATGGCCCTCGGGTGAAAAGCGCTCTCGCAGTGCAATTACTATTATTAATGTAGCGATGAAACTAACACTGTGCCGTGTGACTTGTGGCACAGTTGGTTAATGATTGAGCAGCTCTACGTGTTGGGGCAATGAAGGCTCTTGCCCAGGCGAGACTTGCGGCTGAACGCCACACGACTCATTCCGAAAGTAGCAACCAGTTCCTATAAACGCGTCGTTCCGCCTCTGTGCTGTGGTCTGCTTACAAGAGACACGTAGCCCTCTGCTGGCAAACACAGTCACGGGATCAACGAGGATATCCGTGCAGGTGTCTCATATATCGATTTCTTTATTTGGAAATACACCTACACCCGAAGTTGGATCGGGGTTAAGGGCCAGGAAAACATGACTCAAACTGAAACAGCGCAAATCAAAGTACAATTTCTTATAAGTAATAACTGGATGTACCAGATATATCCTCTGGCATTATCACCAATACGCGCTGTCTCCAGTAGGTGTGCATGCATGGTGTCACGCGTGGATCCGACAGCATCGCCGCCGCGACCACGTGTTCATCCCGACTCAATCCCCGCACCACACTTGCAGCACACACCAGGCTCGCTCCACTGTGCGTCGTGAGAGCACGACTTAGTTTAAGCCCACCAGACTCTACACCCCCCAACCCGCGAGCGAGTTTTATTTTATATCTAGAGAAGGAACAGCTGCCCCTCTCCAAGGTTTTTCTGCGCAGGACAGGGGGGGGGGGGATTGCGTAACAAAATAGGGGTGTGGGTAAGATGGGCTCGGGGGCCACACGGCCGTGTCGAGCAGGATGGCCGTCACGTAGCGCACTCGAGACCAGGGACCTGGTTAGTTACGCCTGCACTGAGAAATGAAATTTGCGCAGTCGTTCGCATATAAATAATCGCCGGATTGCAGAGAACATGAAAGAGGTGGCGCGAATTTCAAGCGTGAAGGTAAATGAGAATGGAATGTACTTACACCTCGGGGAGCGGGTGGTATGGAGACGAGTCCGCAGTTCAAATCTGCATGAGACTGTGGGCACTTAAAGTGGGACGCTGGAGATAGAGATCTGCAGCGCTGGGGACAGGGCGTGCTCCTGCGCTGTCTGGAGTGAGTAATTAAAGAGGATCGAGTCTCGTGGCGACCGATATTGAGCTAGCACGTGTGACGTGTTAGCGCTGTGGTGCACCGGTCGTGACTCTGGGCTAGGCGCTTCCCGTTTCTCTCTCTCTAGCCGCGGCATGCTGGGACTCCGGCCCCTGGGTCGAGGCTCCGGCCGCGGCGCTGGGTAGGGCGCGGCCGGGGTGGACAATAGGATATCGATGGAGACCGAGTCAGCCTTTTCATCCCCGCCCTCGCAGCGTGCCGTCAGCCTCCCTCCGGGCTCTGGCCACACACCTCGACGGACCTCCGAGTCACTCATTAAATCTTGAGCAAAAGTCCGAAATGTAGAATCCTTTAATATTCCGTCGTTATCCCCCCCGACCCCCGCTTACCCGTCCCGCGCGCGCTCTTCTTCCCCCCCCCCCACGAGACCCCCGCATGACAATGAGACGCTGAGTTACCATATCACGAGACAAGAAAGCTGACGCCCACTCCCCCCCTATTCCTTAACTCTGCAATCCCCCCCCCTCCATCAAGGCCCGCCCTCGGGTCTTAATTGCCCGTCAGTAATTGCTTTTAAGCAAACAGCCGCCCCCCTCAAACCCTGCGGCGGAGGGAAATAAAACCTGGAATGTACCTGTGCCTAAATGGCACAGATTCCCATGGGGTCCGATAAATAACCCCATTATGAAAACATTCACATTTCTCACCTTTGTAAACAAAGGAGATTCGAACAGCTAACAGTAAAATGATGCTCCGCGACCGGCTGCTATCCTCTTTGGTCGGAGGCTCTACAACGATGTTTTAAAACACAAACATTTACAACAAACCAGAACTTTTTTTTTTCAAAACACTCCCGAGATGTAATTTATGTAGTGGTCGTGTGAACGGCGCTGGTTGCGTTACTTGCCAACACATAGTCTCTGAATCAGGCGGGCGGTCAGGACACATGGCGGGCCCGTGGCAGAAACGGGGTCGTGTCGGTTCTCGGCGGAGACGGGGACTCCTCTCGTACTGCCTCGGACTCATCCTGCAGTGATGGTCGGTTCCACAGCCATTCTCGTCGGGGCCATCTCCGCGGGCCAGAGGAACCACTCACGGGGCGGGACCCTGTAGTGTCCGGGCCAATCTCCGGTAGTCGGGGTACTACGGCCTCTCCCGGGGGTGGCCACCACAGCTTTAGCCGTCGCACATTGACCACCCGTTTGGTCCTCCACCCTCGGCCGTGGACGACCACCGTCCAGGGCGACAGTCTGCTTTACCACGGTATGCAGCCCCGACCATGGGCAAGTGAGCTTGCCCGCTCGTCCAGGCTTGACCGCGGGCGTGTAGAGCCATACCTGCGCACCACTTGGGAACGCAGTCAGCTCCGTGCGCGGGCGGGCAGCTCGTTCTTGTCGCAGGTGCGCGTCTTCCCCAGCTTGGTAATCCGCTCCGCGCACCTGGCGTAGTGTGGAGAGCAGCTGGGTGGTCGGCTGCTCTAGTGGGGATGGCTGGGGAGCAGGAGCTCCGAAGAGGAGGTCGGCGGGGAGACGAGCTTCTCGCCCGTGCATTAAAAAAAACGGTGTTTGCTCAGTCGACGAGTGCATGGTGCCACTGTATGCGAATACCATGTACAGCGGGTATTCATCCAAATGCTGCTGGTGCAGTTCCACCAGCCACCGCAATTTCCCTCCCAGAGTCTGGTTGAACCGTTCCACCATCTCATTGGCTTGTGGATGATAGGCCGTGGTTCGTTCTTTCCCCATCACTAGGTTGTGGCAGAGACTCCGAAAAATCTCCACTTCAAACTCTTTCCCCTGGTCGGTTAACACGCGTTTTGGAACCCCATGCTTCAGGATGTAGTGTTCTAGGAAAGCAGTGGCAACAACCCCTGCGGCTTTGTCAGGAATGGCCACCGCCACGGGGTATCGGGTGAAGTATTCACTTGCTACTAGGATATACTTGTTTCTCCGGCGAGTTGTCGGAAGAGGTCCCTGCAGGTCGATGCCCACCAGCTGGTTCACTCGGCTTACCCGCAGTGTACGGAGGGGGGTGGTGTAGCGAGGAGGCTGCTGTGCTGCCCGCTGACAGTCTGAGCAACCCCGCACACAGACAGCTACGTCGTGCGCCAGTCCCGGCCAGAGGTAACGACGACGGAGTGTTTCCCGGGTACGTTGTTCTCCGTCGTGACTTCCCATGGGGTGGTCGTGCACGAGTCGCAGTAGCTACGATCAGATGGAAGCGGGCACACACAGCGAGCTGGCCACTCCAGCTGGCCCTCGCTCCCTTATGTTATTGTTGTTCATTTGCCGTTCAGATGTCGTTGCTGTTCTTTACCACGCCGTTCTCTCCACAGCTCTGTGACGCGTTTTGTGACCCTCGGGTGAAAAGCGCTCTCTAAGTGCAATTATTATTCTGCGTTATTTTAGTTGTTATTTTATGTCCTTAATTGATTTATAGCAATTATTTTACTTTAGTCGATCTACTCTGTTGTTGTTGACATGCCGTCTCTCCACAACTGTGCAGCGCTCTGTGGCCCTCGGGTGAGGAGCCCCAAGGGGCCGTTCGGGGGAGATCTTTGTCTCTCACCCAGGAGAGTCCTCTCTCTGCCGAGTGTCTGTGAGAGAGAGAGAGAGGCGACTTCCTGCCGGCAGGGGGCGCCGCGCCGCCCCCCCCACCGAGTGCAGTGAGCGCGGCCCGGGCGGCGTGGCGGCGGCGTTGTGCGCGGTTTTGTTGGCGGCGGCTCGGCGGTGTCGTTGCCGTTCTGCGTGTGGCCCCGTCCCTGTGTCTCCTCTGCGTGTGTGTCCGTGTCTCTGCGTGCGTGCGTGCCTCTGCGTGCGTTTGTCTGCGACTCTTCTGCGTGTGCGTGCGTGCGCTCGCGTCTCGCACGGGGACACGAGGAGGAGGAGACGCCGGGGGAAGAGGATTCGGGCGCCGAGCGCGAAGCCTCCCCCTCTCTCTTGTCTCCTCTCTCGCTGGGCCGAGCTGGGTGCGTGCGGGCGGCCGGGCGAGCGGGCGGGCGGACGGGGGGACTCGCGGCCTGCCCGCCGGGGCCTGCTGAGGCAGCAGCGGTTATGGGTCCGGGGAAAGTGAGCGAGCGAGCGGGTCTTGGTGCCGAGAGTCCCACGGTGGGGTGGGGGGTGGTGGTGTGGACTACGGTGGAGAGGGGTGTGCTGCTGGGGAGGGTGTGCTGCTGGGGAGGTGTGCTGTGCACTGTGGGGCGCAGGGCTGGTGGTGGAGGTCGCCGTATTGTGGACTTGTCGGGTGTGCTCTCGTCTAAGGGCGCAGGCTGTGGAGTGTGCGGATGGAGGGGGTGTGATCTGCTCGGGGGTGCGGTGCGAGTGAGACTGCTGGTAGGGTTTTCTCTGGTGGTGGAGGAGGAGGAGGAGGAATGTACTCGATGTAGTGTACGCCGATGGAGGTTCGGACTGGTGTGTGGACTTGTGAGGGGGTTGGGTGCTGTCGTGGGAGTGTGGACCCGTGGGGGTGTGCGATGGTTGTACGCAAGGACGACTGTAGGAAGTGTCGGGATAGAGCCGTGTACAGTGAGGATGCGTCTACTGTACTGCCTTAGGGCGTGCGCTGGAGTTGGGAATAGTGTTCAGGCCTGGCGAGTTGTACCAGCCGGGAACGTGAACCAGTTAAAGTTACTTTTCACATTAGCGTGAGGAGTGTATATGACTTGGAGGATAATATACCCGCTTTCATTTACACTTGGCTCACATGCGCAATCCCACCTATTATACTGCGACCATATGAACGACTCGAATCTCACTGGGGCACATAAACAATCCAATTTGAATACAAACTAGGGTAATATGAGGAATGCTACTTACGCTGGGGTCACATGAATAATCCCACTAATTCCACCATGGGGGGCCACTTTCCATGTGAGTCTCTGACCTGGGCACGCACAGTGTCCCGGGTTAGTGAAATCGGACCCCGGAGTCTCCGTGATACTTAATTCACATGAGAAGGTTACGGCAACTTTCCGGTGACTGGGATTCCTGGGACGAATGCGTTTAGACGTTTCTTAAGTATAAGTCATTGCAATAATTATACCACGCGTGATGTTGCTTAATTGACTTACGCACTGTGTAATGAGCTTGGCCGATATTGTCAAGAGCACAGATATGCGCAATGTAGTTTTGGCAGTGACACTAGGATGTTAATGTGGGATGAAGTTATAGTAAATTAGTATTTTAGAAAATGTGTAAATTGGAGACAATACAGCATAGGCATGTGTTGGAATAAGCTTGTAAATGATAGTGTCATTTCTAAACACACGTTTCCCAGTACTTTGCAATTATGGTGGGGGTCACAAGTCATTAAGATCGTTGCTACTGATGCCACTGTAATGATTATTCACAGAGTTGTTGCAAAGTTGAAACTGAACCCTAAGATCTACTTTTATAGTTGTGTAACAATACTGGTGACACTACTGGATTGTTTCTCGAAGTGCTCGTGTAGAACATAGTGACACGGCAAGCCACAGTCCCTACACCGGTCACAGGACCCATGGTTTACCACGCATCCACTCGCTGTGACCTGGGGAGTTGCTTATGTTGAAACGTTCGCAAGTCCCAAGGAAACGATGGCTCAGGCTATTTGAGTCTGTGACTTGGCATGCAACGGCATCAAAATACTTGAGACTGAACATTGCTCTCCATAGCTGTTATTTCGGGATAGCCGTGTCAAGCGTTCCTGCTCTGTGCATGACATTTCGCGTTATTGATGATGCCTCCAACGTGGGAGGCAAAAAGTCACGTATGAGATGGCAGGATCACTCGACACAGCTATCCCGAAAGGAAAGCTATGGAGAGCAATTCTTGTACATCGAGTCGTGTAAACTTACATCATTACATATTTGAGACCTCACAGAAACGTTAATGCATGCGTATGATGGCAGCAATTTATTCAGGAGCTCGATGCCATTGGCGAGCGGGCTTTAGGAGAGAGAGTTTGTGTAGTTTTGCTATTCTGCGTTTTCCGAGTGCAGACCACAGTGGTTTACTATACCGTCGACCGTGGTTTACTAGTGGTCATTACACAAACTGTTGTCTGACATACAACAGTCATGTTACATCCCCTGGTATTTCAAAGAAAACAGCACTAAGTAGCAAACATGTAATTTTTTGAAAGGCCATCTGGTTGGTGATGGAATGTTTAAACAAAAATACTTGTCTATTTTTGCGTAGAGAAACAGATATTTGTGAAGATGAATTGTCTGCTTATTTCTTTAGTTACTAATATTCTCCACGAAAACCCGAGTGATCACGATTGCGAGTTTGAGCTCAATATTCTCTAAGCAGGCAGTTGGCAACCATTCAGAAGTGGCGACCCAAGAGTTAACTTATTCACTCATTTATGGATCTGCGTGTATTACCAATAACATTGGCCCCGTTAAACGCACTGTAGTAAATAAACCAATTTAATATTTTTTATTCCTACGTCAAAGAGCTTTCATTGAGAAGCATAATGCAGATATTGGCATAGCAGTGAAGCGTATAATTTTTATGGCATTTAAAAAAATAAGTTTCTTCATTAATTAGACCTTCTTTGCTCGCACCACGTAAAGTCATCTTGGGTTCTTCTCATGACACACATACCATGCGCTGCCGCTCGTTCCTCATCCCACTTTTCGTTTCCCTCCGCAGCTGAACCGATGGCCTCAGCGCTGGCCGTGGACTCGAGTGCGGACTTTTCGGCGTGGCTCAAGGCGCAGGGCGTGAACGCCGAGGTGGCCCGGGCCATGGACTCGGAGCTGGGCATCCGCGACTACGGGGTCCTCCGCGCCTGCGTGGGCGACGGCCACGTGCGCGCCGAGCTGCTGGCGGCGGCGCGCGACCGCCTGCCCTTCGGCTTCTACGCCGTGCTGCGCCAGGTGGTGCGCTCGCTGCACCTGGCAGAGGCCGAGAGGCCGCGGGCTGACGCGGCCGCCCTCCGCGATGCGGCGCTGGGCGGCCTGCTCGACGTGCTCGTCGTGCTGTTCAGTGGCCTCAGCCGCGAGCTGCTCCTCTCCGTGCAGAAGCTCGGGGAGATGGATGTCGACGGCTTTGTTGACGTCGCACCCGCGGCCACCAGGGCCACTGGCTTGGAAGACAAGATTGCGGAGTATGACCGCCTTTCGGCAAACATGAACGAGTATTCGAGCCACGGTGAGGCTGAGCGATGCGCGTCCCAACGGGTCTGTCCGGTGGGCTTTTTTGTAACGGAGTGCATTTGAGAATTGCTCTTGGGCGCTGCTCTTTTGGGATAGATGGAAAGGGAAAAAAGCCTGCCGATCACTCCAGGATAGGAAGTGAAATGTCACAGAGGAGTTTGATGTTTGTTATTACAGTAAAAAGTACCCCAGTGAGCGCGCAAGCTTTAGATGCGGGAATCCTGTGATACAGCAGGAGGGAGGAGAGATGCTCGACATGGCTATCCCAAAAGAGTGGCTCTTCAGAGCAATACTTATCGAGTCGTGAAAACATGCATCAATGCATGCACTCACTCCCTGCTGTGTTCTCTGCTTGGCCGGTTCTGTCACAGATTAGTGTAGCACAATGTCTCGTGTTCTCTGTAATGTATCGTGTGTGTGTCACAGGTTAAGTGGTAATTTCATTCTCTGTGATACTGTTACATGCACCCTTGTGCGTGTGTAATTGGTACTATATGCTAACATTAATTTCTCAAACAGCCTGTCAAGGCTGTATGAGAGATCCTTGTCATGTACTCTGCATCTCATTTGGAATAATTCACGGTATAATGTCAGTACATCACCGGGCACTGGGTGCTATTTACTCAGCAGGTTATTTAACCTCGACAGCAGCGGGTTTTTTGGACGGTGGGAGGAAACGGGAGTACCTGGCGAAAACCCGCTGATACGGGGATAACACCCAAACTCCACACAGAAAGGCACCCGAGCCGGGAATCGAACCCCGGGTATTCTTGCTGTGAGGCGACAGTGCAATTCACTGCCATGGTGCCGCCCTAATATACAGCACTGTATAACATTAAATACTGTATTGTGTTTTGATTTTCAAACAAATCGACTTACGAATGCAACGCAGGAACGGAAACCATTCATAATCTGGGGATTGCCTGTACACCCATAATGTAAGACATGTGAACTTTCAGTTTGCTCAGTTTAACGAGATAAGGAATGCTATGCCATATGACGTCTAAAAAAACAGCCTGTGTGTGCGTGCCAATGCCCAGTTTGTGAAGGTAGCCCATCCTTAAGCGAGGCACATATTTCCACAACACCGGCTTCTACTAATGGAGCTGCTGCTGCACAAGCCGCCGTTGGTGTGTGCGACGGTACGTGAAGGCAGGCCTTGTCTGCGGGACGGCCCGTTACACCTCTTCGAACGATTAAGCCGCTAGTGTGGGCCCTTGCGCCTGCTGCTGTCTGGGCATAACCCTCTTTGGCCCAGTGTGGCCCTGCCAACTACACCCCTACAGCACAGCCTGGGCTGATTAAAACCATCATGCTCCTCACAGCAGCCTCACCACAGCCTCACCACAACCTTACCCCAACCTCACCCCAACCTCGCACCTCCGTCGCTACCATCTCTTGCGTTGACAGGTGAATTCATCTCTTAGCACAGGAGGATTCACCTGCCAACACAGTAGAGAGTGAGCCGCTGTGTAACCGACCAAGATGCTCTTTTCTGCCAAGCAGCTGAAGGCACTGAGCCCTGGTAACTCCGCCTCTTCTCCGCTGCAGTGGAAGACTCCGGCTCAGCAAACGAAGGCACAGGTAGTGACCGGCCAGGCTGGGATGAGATGGGTGCTCCAGCCTTCTGCTCTGAGGAGCCAGGTACGTGCAGCGTTCGCCACACGCTCAAATGAACGGGGTGGTGAACGAGATGGTAGTGAATGGTTCTACGTGGGATACAGTTATGGCAGTTCTGGACATGCTTGAGCATCTGTTTTAAGAGAGAAATGTCTTGGAATCAATTGCATTCAAACGTATTAAAGTACTTTCGGGTTAGGTCACATGAAAGTGTCGTATATCTGCCTCCACGTGACAGCCAATCAGCAATTTTTTTTGGTCATTTGAACAGTACGTGTCAGTTCTGAAGTAGCTCAGCACACCGGTGTGTGAGAGAACAGCACACATACACACCGGTGTCTTAGTTAAACTGAAAGGAACAGTTGAGCTATGTAGTTATTTTTAATAGTTGTCCAGCAGGGAAAGGTAAGCAAGTTACAACATCTCAGGGCACCGGAGCAATTTAGTCAGGGCGTTTATCCCAGTGTAAGTATTTTGCTGGTGTGTTAAGAGACCAGCACGCCGGTATGTTAGAGATAAAAACCTCCATTTGCAATACAATACGACGTTTCGCTGATAATTTCAACCAGCTTCATCGGGGTCCTTGCCATGCGTGTATGGCGGTGAGCGAGTGACGACTCTGCTGTGTTGACCCGCGCCTCATGGGGATGCCCGTGTGGACCTTGTGCCCGTTGTGCGCCGCACGCAGACACGTTCGTCAAGCAGGAGGGCAATGAGACGGTGCGCGACATGTGGCAAGACGTCGGAGAGAACCACGGCAAGGATTGCGCAGGTGAGGGGATTTATTTGTGGCGACTCTTTTGCCTCACAGCAAGAACCCCTGGGCTGATTCCCGGCTTGGGTGCCTCTCTGTGGTGGAGTTTGTGCGTTCTCTTTGTGACTGCATGGGTTTTCTCTGGGTTCTCCTATGGATAAAACAAACATGGTGTGGCCGATAACGTCTTCATATACAGAGGACTTACTGTTTGGCAAATGTATGAGGTGGCTTAATGCTTGGCTACCTCCGCCCACTACCCTGTCTCTTTGGTAGATTATTATTATAATTGCTGTGTTGGGAGTGCTGAGCTAGGAACGTTGGAGCAAGTTGGTGGCATCAGCCCGGTCACAGTGACTCCACATCTCTCATTAATACTCTGTCGTTGTTGTTGACGTGCCGTTTTCTCCACAGCTCTGTGCAGCGCTTTGTTACCCTCGGGTGAAAAGCGCTCTATATGCAATTATTATTATTAGTCAATCACGGTCAGTCACTTTTTTATTTCAGCTGGAAAGAACCGTTTAGCTATGTAGCACTCTTTAACAGTTGTCTAGCAGGGAAGGCTAAAAAAGTTACAACATCTAAGAGCACCGGGGGAAGGTTAGTCAGGACTATTAACCTAAGAAACTGTGTGTCTTTGGACTGGGAGGAAGCCGGAGTTCCCTGTGAAAATCCTACGCGGACACGGGGAGCACATACAAACGCCACACAGCAATGCAGCATGTGAGCCAGTAATGAAATCCTGGAACCTTCCTGCAATTAGGTGGCAATGCTACTCACCGCTAGGCCACCATGCTGCCTCCTACAGCATCCTATAACCCTAAAGATTGCCCCAGATCTCGCACACTTTTACTGCTACACGGGCGAGTGTTCGTAGTACAGGTTGGTCATCTCAAGGGAAGGCTCTACTGTATTTCACAGTAGGGGGCAACGTTGTAGTGAAATGACGTTTTGAGTTACGTCAAAAGACCTTTTACGTCCATTGTTAGTATAGCAGACGGCACTTAGTTTGTTTTTATATTTAATACACCTGCAGTAATAACCGGGGCAGCCCGCCGGGTTTGCACCGTGAACCATTGTTACAAGTGCGCAATAAGCGCCACCGTCGAGTTGTGATGTCACCGCTGCGAGTGGTGTCGCACACGGCAGCAGGGCCTTCACATACAGACACACCAACAGACACAAAGACAGCCTTACAGCCTTAACAGACTGCGTGTCAAGTGCTGTTAGCAAGTAACATCTATGAAGACCAGCACGGCCCACAGGGGTTGGGTGGCCAGCATCACGCCCGGCCGCCTTTGTATCCCGAATGGCAATTTGTACACATTGCAGCAGATACACGCACATACACACGTCGCACATACACCACACACACATGTCATGTACTCCCTGCCGACCCCTCCCCGGCGTGCCTTCTTTCCCAGCGGAGGCGACCGAACGTCCTCACACCTGCCAGGTGTGTGGCAAGGGTTTCGTGTGCATATCCTACCTGAAGCGGCACCAGATGACACACACGGGTGAGCGGCCGCACGTGTGCGACGACTGCGGCAAGGGCTTTTCACAGATCTCTCACCTCAAGAGGCACCAGCGGACTCACACGGGGGAGAAGCCCTACCTGTGCAAGGAGTGCGGCAAGGGCTTCTCAAGGCGGCACAACCTCAACAAGCACCAGCAGGCGCACGTCGGGCGCTGTCCGTACGTCTGCTAGCGCGGCCTCAGGGTTTGTAGATGATACGCGCATGGACTCAGCGACGCGCAGATCTGATGCCCGGTGCGGGTCGCAACATGTGTGATGCACGCTGGTTATACAGAACGAAACAGTCATGGAAATAAACCCAGCAGAGCCGATGAACTCACAAAGTGCCGTTAGCGAGTTCGCGGCAGACGGGAAGCCGAGCGGCAGAGGAGCCGCGGCGCCTCCATGACCCCGTGACCTCACAGCCGGCTTCAATTCCCACGTATACATTGTGGTCGCATATCAAATATGTTTTTACGTTTTTAATGTTTTCATATTAATATTTTCACTTTCATGTTGATCTTACGGTGCTGCCATCGACTATAGCTATTATGAAATACGTGTTGGTAAATCCTGCAGGCCATGGATTGTGTGCAGAGAGGGCTGTTTTAGGATGGGTTTCAGAGTATCTGTGACTCCATCTCTTGATTTAACGCACCCTCGACACAGAACCCGTCCCGCGTGTGCTGGCACAGCGCAGGCTAGCGCCACTATTAGTTTAAGTGGCCTAATGTAACCCGGTGCTTATAAGAGACAGAGGTAGAAGAAGGAGAAAACCAACTTTCCTCTGGAAATGCCGGCGTTATCCCACACTGCACCATCTCATGGGGTGCACAAACGAGTGGGGGGTTGTGGGTAGAGCATGGGTTCAGTCAAGAAGGCAGGGATAGAGGCCCGTCCACAGAAAGCCTCTGCACATTCCATGGCCTACGGGATTGCCATTACAGGCAGTCCCTGGGTTACGAACAGATTCCGTCATAAGTAGATTTAAGTCAGAGCACAATACAATGTATGTTGTACCGTATTCGAAGCAGCAATGCAGTTGATGCTTTCAGTATTCGAAATGATTTATACTGTCTGGTTTATAAAACCTAAAGTGGAACACTAATGTTATGAATAGTATTGCATGGGAACTCGTTTGTAAGTACGAATATTCGTAACTTGGACGTTTGTAAGTCTGGGACTGCCTGTACATTTATAATAAGAACATTAGTAGAGGGCAGCATTGCCTGGAATAATACGTTTTTACCTAGGTACTAAACCTTAATTGTCATGGTTCATTCTGATACTGTCCATGTGTAGGCTTATCCCAGTGCTGCAATGCTGCAGGGATTCCACACCAGTCCACCGGTATAATCACACTGTTACACATGATCTAGCTGAGAGTGGGCCTGTGTACAAACCATTCTTATATTACTACCGTGCATTTAAAGGCGCCCTTCTTGTGTGAAAATAGAGTTTTCCATCAGGCGCCAGCGCTTAGGACTGCAGGTCACGTCAAGGCAGCTCAGATACAGGCTGTCATAGATTTAAGAACGTTCGACTTCAAACGCTTGTACTTACAACCGTGCTACTATAAGATACTATTCATTTCAGTGTCCAGTATGCTGCATGCAGTGTACGGTATCACATGAAATATTGTGTTCCGACTTTAGGTATTGTAAACTATACATATCTACAACAATACGAATGTTCAAATCTTGAAAATAGTACAGTGTTCCCTGTGCAAGGTGGCATGGAACATGTGTTAATTCATATTTGGAACGGTGACAGCAGAAGTTGCTATGAAATGCTGTTGACAGATGACGTGAACTGTTCATGTGAAGATGTGTGCCAGGCCGCTGCCAAAGTCGCAGCCTGGGCATGACGACGCCTGCTGCGTTTGCAGTGGCTCACACGGTTAGTGTGGTGGGAGAGCGGCGAATATCAGGAATATCTCTGTGATTACTGGAGAGCGGATATTGTTACTCTGCTAATGTGACGATCACAGTCACGCATTGCTTTGTAAGATGGCAGGTTATAACGTGACGGACTATATTTTCTCACGCTCATTTGCTGCCAGTCAACGTCAGATGTGAAAACGCGACGGTTACTCCCGTTGTAGCGCTGGGAGACCTAGTTAAGTCAGATTATCAGTGTTCTGCGCTAACTTATGTTCTAACAAGGTCAAGCAGTAGGTGTAGAAGGTGCAGTGGATAGTTACATATCGTTAACTAAAACAAGCGGCGTTGTGAGAAAATGGAACTCTAATTTATGAAAGTGCTGCGAGCGGTTTCGGCCATGACAGGAGCATAGTTGTGCCTGGCGGAGCACGTTGTGTGGCACTGCTGTCCTCTGCTAATACAGAGCAATGGTACAGCAGGTGCCCGCGGCCTCCGCCAGCCTGCAACAGGCCCCCGCCACATGTCACGAACGCAGTGCCGTGCTCACCGCTGACAGCACGGCATGGAAGGCAAAGCCATATCTGTGAACCCAGCCGCTCTCGAGTTCCGTTAAGCTCGAGGAAATTACCCAATTCTCTGAGTTTGCCGCTTAGCAATAACCATGGTTATACGATGTGTGTTTATTTTTTTTTAAATATGTAGCATTACAGTCACGGCGCATGCACAATGACAGATTAATTAAGGCCACTGTGTTTAAAAAGTGGCGGAAAGTCAGTGGTATTGATGTGCTATTGATGCGTGGTATAGACAAACACGATGATGGGGTGCGCTGGGGTGTGTGCTTTACTTGCCTAAAGAAATAGGGAGCCAGGGGGAAAGGAAGTGTCTATTGTATTGTGTGCAGAGTTAACGGAACCAGCTGTTGATTCGTCTAGGTGGAGGTTTGCCGAACAGGTTGAGAAACCTCTGAGGTCACCAGCAACAGCAACAGATGAGAGTCGGAGAGCGATAACATCTTAGAAGGCCAGGTGGGCGTTTGTGAAAACAGGAATTGTTTTATTGATGGATTTTCACAGCTTGATCTTTGAGCATTGCTTTAAGAGTTGCAGAGGAGAAAATGCTCATCACGTGAACCTAAAAGAAAAGCTTTTGAGAGTAATTCTTAGTAATTATTTTGTTCTCAAGTGGGATCTGGAGGAGCGATCGAAGGTATGAGGTGACAGAGACACGTGAATGCAGGGGAATGGGGGTGCAGTGACGGGCTTCATGGGCAAGGGTCAAGTGAGGCCTCTAACAACGCATCAGCGTTTCGTACTGCGTCACATTGGTGCATAAGTGTGGACCCCAAGGTTTCAATAATTCAACGTGGAAGTTATTACGGCATGAATGAATTTCAAAACACCGATTTGTCAAGGTTTTGGCAAAAAATCCGGAGGCATTGCCAAAGTGGTGACCGTTGGAATAGAGCCAGTGAAGAGAGCTCAGAGTCATGACCTGCATGAGTTATTCACAACTCTTGCTGACTTTGCCATTAAAGTTTGACATACATATGAGGTTACCAATTGCAGAAGGGGCAATGCTGTTTCATGCTTTTCAATATTATTCGTTTGGTTAAATAAGGACACTGACAAAGAAGTGTATAGAAGAGTTGACTTTTAGGACATCTGTTGGGATGTTTATTAATGGTTTTAGCAATTGAGAGTTTTGGGTATGCCAGGAAGCGGCGTTGCGATGAGCACTCTGGTAGGTGGAGTGGTGTCAACAACCTATCGTTCAGTGAACGCCACTGGTGGCCATCATGAGCCGGTAGCTGCCCGGCCACAGGGTGAACAGGCCTTGCTTTAGCCTGTGAGATACCAAGCATGCAATGAAGCACAACTACAAGTGATCTGGTAAAAATATAAAAATGAAAACAACAAAACAGCAGGTACCAGCCTTGCTATAATTTGATGTTCAAGACAGCGATTCAATGTATACGTTGTTTACGTTCTTTGTTGAAGACCTGGATTATGCAGAGTGCTTTAAAGGCTGTCCAACAGGGTGCCACTAATCAAAGGTGTCAGGTTTACTATGTTCAAAGTCACAGCTGGTTTTATTCGTTTGCTGTTGATCTGAAGCCACTGCGAGTTTAGGTACAATCCCTCGATATATTACCGGTTGCACAGTGACGTTAAAATACATGCCAGCCAATACATTGAGTCAGTCTACAGTCGAGACAGTGACTCCATGTATCGACTGTATTTACTGCCATTTCGAGACTCTAGACACAGATGTAGAAGAAAAGCGGAGGAGATGTGAAGCAACCTGTAAATATAAACCGAGTAGAATGAGATTAACGTGCTTTTGGGTCGGGTCACGTCAATGTAAGAGTGTCGTGAAGCCACCTCGACCCGACACAGCCAATCATTCGTTATCAAATGAAGAGTGTGGGAATTCATTTCTACGCCGGCACATTGGTGTGTTACGGATCAAACCCACAACATTTACAGAGTATGACGTTTTGCTGATATTTGCAACCAGCTTCATCAGTCTTCTTGCCAGAGGTGTGAGACGGGTTTTTGGCACTTTTCAAACAAAAGATAAATTAAGAGGTGCGAGTAATCCCCGAATGTTGAGAGACTTCTCGTTTCCCACAACGCATATTGAGTGGCACCCAATGCCGATGAATTTCACAGTCTGCGCTTGACTGCAGTGAGGTTGTAACCTCGACGGTGGTGCCCCAGTATTGTCTTTTAAAATGTAGCGTTATTTTTGTCAATACAATTTTTATACTTTAATGTCAATGTCCTCAAGTGTTCTCAAGGCGGCTGGTGGTCGCAGTAGTGTTCGCTAGTATTAGTTTCCTCGCAGAATGACGTGAAATAACGTTTAATTAATTTTGTATTCTATGTGCCCATATTGACAAAGATATCCAAAAAGTAAACACTTTTTTACTGGTATGGCGTATCGGCAAGAAAGTTATCGACTCATTGAGTACGGTACAAGTGGGAAAGCGGGTTGTGATACCACTGGACTAGTGGGAAATCTCATTGTCAGAAACCGCTTAGTCCTGTACAGGGTCGCGGTGAGCCGGAGCCTATCCCGGCAGACACAGGCCGCAAGGCAGAGATATACCCACGATGGGACGCCAGTCCATCACCAGGCACTGAGGGCAGTTTAGTTTGTAAGCCATTTAACCTAAGCAGCAGCATGTTTTTTGGACTGTGGGAGGCAACCGGAGTGCCCGGCGAAAACCCACGCGGACACGGGGTGAGCATGCAAACTTCTCACAGAAAGGCACCCGAGCCGAGATTCGCACCCGGGACCTTCTGTCAACCATCGCAATGAACGTGTTGGGGCATACCAACGATCCGGCCTCCACACCACCAGCAGCCCGCCCGCTGGCGCGCCCCGTGAGTCCCGGGGACTTGCACGACTCTGTGCCATTCTTCTCACGCGGCAGCCACACCAGCGACGGGCACGGGAGACTTCTGTCTTTCAGGGTCTTTATTAACAGTGACATAACGACTAACAGTAACAACACAACAACTACGCGCTGCACGCGTCAAGTGAACCCTGTGCATCAGCTGTACTCCCAGTCGTGCCCACGTGCATCCGCCCTAACAGGCCGCCGCTACCCGACTTGTATTTCTCTCCACACACCTGCTGCATGGTTCTATCTGATGTCACCCAGTTGTTCACCAGTCCAGGGTGAGTCCCCCCTACCCCCTTTACCCGTCATCCGCAGCTCTGTGCAGCGCTTTGTGACCCTCGGGTGAGAAGCGCTCTATAAATGCATTTATCATCCGATTGCTTCTGCACCCGACCGCTTCACCCACAAGAAGTGTCGACCAACCCGACTCCTACATGCACTCAGCCTGGCACGGCGCGCCACCCCACTCGGCATCACTCGCACGTCACTCGGCATCCCCGATCGCTGGCTGTGCGTGTGCAGGTGCACCAAGCCTGGCACTGCGCGGGCCTTGGCATCACAAACGTAATACGTTATTACGTGCAGCAATACAATTGCGATATTAATATGAGTACTGATGAGTAATAAAGTATTATTAGAGAGCGGGCCAAAAATAACTGCTAACTTTTCTTTCTACATTACATACAAGCACGTGCCCGTTATTTCCGGTCCACCACCACCATCAGCGGTGAAAACCGCAACCCTTGTGTCCCGAGCCACTTCAGACAAAGGCGACTCGCGCGTCACGTGACTCCAGGCACATGACGCCCGTCACGGGGCGCTCGGTGGGATCCCGCGAATCGATTATCGCCGTGTTTGTTTAAGAATCGATTCGCATGTCCAACCGCTTCGTTTTGTCTCCGTCTCGTTTGTATTGTGTCTCAGTCTCGTTTGCATTGTCTCCGCCTCGAGCTCTCGTCTCGGCCCCATTTAGCGTTTGTCTCGATATCCTTGATCGGCAAGGTGATAGGAATCTAAAGTAAGGCAATCGATTCGAACGTTTGTAAATTATTGAATCGACGTGGGTTAAGGTAGTAAGGACGATAAGAGAGAGACGACTCAGACGCGGAGTCAACTGGTCGGGTCAACTTGTCGAGTCAACCCGGCGAGATCGTCCAGAGGCGTCGCCATGAGGAGGACTTTGCTGCTGCTTTTGCTGCCCGCGCTGAGCGTTCTGCTCGCGGGGGCGCAGTTCGTGCCCCCGGTAAGACACTCATTACTACACTCGCACCACTACTACACTCGCACCACTACTACACTCGCACCACTACCACACTCGCACCACTACCACAC
>JAZEWT010000013.1:6435628-6463256 GCA_036362905.1 Mordacia mordax
TTTGCCAGTATACAAATATAAGATTACAATAGGTTTTACCGTATCTGGCGATTATGCAGGTGTTAAGATCTTAACACCTGCATCTGGCGATTATGCAGGTGTAAGATCTTAACACCCGCATAATCGCCAGATACGGTAAAACCTATTGTAATCTTATAACTTTGGGTTTTTTTAGTCATTTATTTTCCCAAGTCACTCGGAGCCGCAGTATAAGGATGAAAGAGACGCATGGGGCTCCGGAGCCGTGGGTTGCCGACCCCTGGTCTTTACGTAGCCGGTGTGTGTGTGTTGTGTGTACGTAATGTGTGTCATCTGTGTGTGCAGTGCACTGTGGGGAGCGATTGCTCAGCCATTAGCGCGCTGGGCCATAAAACCCAGGTAGCCCGAGTTCGAATCACGATAATGGCCAACACCAGTGACGATTTTATGAATTGGTCCTGGCTTCCCTCTAGGTCGACTCACCCTTAAATGAGTACCTTGTGGAGTGTGTAAACATTGCCACTAGGGAGACAAAGGCAGCCGGGCATGGTGTTGGTCACCAACGCCCTTGTGTGCCCTGTCGATTTTCATAGGTGCTCGCTAACAGCACTTGACCCTACAGTCTGTTGATGCTATACGGAGGATCTTCGCCTTTGTCTTTGCAGTACACTGAAGACTGCCGGAGTGGCATGTACCCCCCGAAGGGACCCACGTAAGGATTCCCACGCATGAACACTCCACGCATACCGACTGCTCTGCCACTATCTTGAGGAACGCAGGTTTCCTGACATGCATTTGAAGGAGGTATGCCTGTGCCTTAAGCATGCCAGGTGTGGTCAGTCCTGTCTCCATTGGTAGGGTAGTGTGTACTCAGAACTAGACTTCTCTCAGCATTTATACCTTTCAACTTACAGCATGGGGCGGCGCGGTGGCCCAGTGGTTAGCGCTGACACCTCACAGCAAGAAGGTCCCGGGTTCGAATCTCTCGGCTCGGGTGCCTTTCTGTGTGGAGTTTGCATGCTCTCCCCGTGTCCGCGTGGGTTTTCGCCGGGTACTCCGGTTTCCTCCCACAGTCCAAAAGCATGCTCCTGGATAGGTTGATTGGCTCGCAGACTAAAATTGTCCCGCAATGCCCGGCGATGGACTGGCGTCTCGTCGTCGGGTGTATTCCTGCCTTACGCCCTGTGTTTCCGGGATAGGCTCCGGCTCACCGTGACCCTATATAAAGTATATAGGATTAAGCGGTTTCAGATAATGAGATGAGAGATAATGAGAACTTACAGCATGGTGGTGCAGTGAGTAGTGCTGCTGCCATGCAACAAGAAGGACCCGAGTTCCTGCATGTGCTCCCCATGGCTGCGTGGGTTATCCCTGGGTACTTTGGTTTGCTCCCATAGTCTGAAGACGTGCCGCTGCCTAGGTTAATTGGCCTGCTGACTATTGCCCTCAGTGCCCTGTGATGAACCAGCATCATGGGTATTGCCTTGTGCCCTGTGTCTGCTGGGACAGGCCCCATCTCTCTGCGACCTTCTACAGATTAGGGGGGACTGATAATGATTCTACAGCACATGGACCAATCAGGCGCCATGGTGCCCGGACACAGGCACCCTCATGCATAATGCAAACATCACTCACAGTGTACTGATGTAGTTTTTCACAGCTCGATGCATGATGATTGCTTCCAAAAGCTGCTCTTTCGGGATAGCCGCGTCGATCGCTCCTCCTCTCGCCTTCGTGACGTTTCGCCTCCCACGTTAGAGGCATTCACATAACCTTGGTATCGCGGCTACTGATCATTGAGGGGGAAATGATCGAGTGTCCGAAAGAACCTTCCTTCATGTTTGTGCGCCTGTTTCTTGTCACCATTTCCCTTTCGTGATGACTCTTCTGTTTCCACGTGATTGTGAATGTTTTATCTTTTCTCCATTCTTCCCTGAACGTTTCAGTCTCTTTGGCTCGTTTCTAGAATTAACCGCACATTCAAGACACATAATTTGTAACTCTTGGCTTTGACATTCATTGACAACACTGTTGCGACCGATGATTGTTTCGAAAAACTGCCCTCTTGGGACAGCCGCGTCGATCGCTCCCTCTCTCTCCATCGTGATGTTTCGTCTCACACGTTCGAGGCATCCTCGGGCGCACTGCGCCTGAGGATGCCGAGGTGGAGAGACGAAGCGAACGACGGGGCTGTCTCGTGAGTTAGAAATGTTTCTGGAGAGGCCGATCGGTGTTTACATTATGCACCATGTTAGGCAATGCCACATGGGACATGTGGGATGGTCACTGTTGCCAGTCTGCGGTTACAGAATGCAGTGCAACAGGATCCACCAAGCAGAAAACAAGTCAGACATTTTCTTCCACTATTCACCAGATATGCTGCACTTGTGAAATACCAGACATTTTAATTCTCTTTGTAGCTTGCGATGATGTCAGTGTGTTTATATTTGAGCAGAATTTCAATGACAAACGTGGTTTTTGGAACAATGCAAATCATTGACATCATATGCCTCTGTATTAATGTAGGTTTGCACAGCTCGATGTGTAAGAATTGCTCTTTAGAGCTGTTCTTTCAGGATGACTTTGGTGGAACATTTCAAGACCTCTGGCAGCAGACAGACAGCTGGTGGTAGAACTGTAGTGTAAAGAGTGCATGTCTGCGAGAGAATGACCGTGATGGAGGTGCAGCGACAAGGCTAGCTCTAGTGTTATCGTGAGAGGGGTTATGCTTGCAGAGCAGAAAGAACATCACAGCGTTTGGAAGGCCTTCATCCAGCAGTGGATGGTAAATATTTTCTGCGGTGTTGGTAACATACCCACAACAACTGGGAGCCGTGTTGACCACGACTGTCAAATCGGAGCACCCAGCAAAAGTAAACAAACAAAATCGTGTGTGGCCCAGCAGTCATAATAATAATTGCACTTTCAGAGCGCGTTTCACCCTGGGTTCACAAAGCGCCCACCTCCAAATCTTTGAGATGCGTGCTTCGCAGTGTATCGCCGTGTTTTAATAATTACAGAAAGGAAAGAAGCTCACTGTTCGCAAGCTGAGACATGAACTCTCCTCCGTGCTCTTCAGAGGCCAATCCAGCCTCCCCTCTCAGCTCGCACCTCCCCTCTCCATTACTTGCATATGCAGCACAGTATGGGTGGCACGGTCCCTCTCCATTACTTGCATATGCAGCACAGTGTGGGTGGCACGGTGGTGCAGTGAATAACTCTGTCGCCTCACAGAAAGCCACTCAGCCTGCGTGACTTTCTGTGTGGAGTTTGTGTGTTCTCCCCATGTCCACGTGGGTTTTTGTCGGGTAATCCGGTTTCCTCCCATCGTTCAAAGACACGCTGCTGCCTAGGTTAATTGGCCTGCCGAGTAAATTTCCCCCAGTGCCTTGTGATGTATTGGCGTCACATCCTGGTTATAGCCCCGCCTTGCACCCTATGTATGCTGGGACAGGCTCTCCCCCCCCGACCCTATAGAGGATCAAGCTGGTATTGATGATGATGATGATGAGCACAGTATGGCAGCTGACAGCCATCTACACCCACTCTGCCTCTCTCGACCTCCAAGGTCACGCATGCGCAGTTTGACCCAAGGATGAATATCGAGCAAGCTTGAGAGTGTGAGAGCCATGTGATATCATAACTTATTACTGATTTAGTGTGTGTGTTGGTCGTTGGAGCTGTTAAAGTTTAGCACCATCACGATGTAAACATTGATGGTGCTGGAATGACCTGTGAGTTTTTATGAGACTCATTGCTGTGTGACTGCTAAAGTTCACAGACATCAAGGAAAACAAGGGTCACATGCCTTCTGACGTCTGAGATTAAAACAATATAAGTGCAGCACTGAGATTTACATTGAAAACATCTTAAAAGTAAACAGTCCTCCATAGTTGAGTCATGTATTGCACCTGGATAATCAGTTGTGGAAAAATAATTATGAATGACAACAATAATTATATTATTGAAGTGTGACACGTGCAGGTCTGCTCTATGCAGATGTGAGTACTGGACAATTACAACGACCCCCACAGGGCACACTATAAGCAGCACAAATGTGGTTTATTAAGGAGGATGTGAGTGGCCTGAAGGGATTTTTCTAGGGATTAATGCTAGCTGCCTAACATGTATTAATAGCCTATCACTAGCATTACATTGAATGAGATAGTACTGGTGAATTGAGTCATCATTCACCCAGATGAAATCCCCCAGTGCAAGAGAAAGATCGGTCATAGAACCCACCTCCCCGGGAGCTTTAGATTGGTCATATCTTTGTTACAACGTCGAATATCGTTACAGCCACCCGGGACCATGGCAAGGAAGTGTCGGGGCACAGCTTTCCGTGGTTGTGGATTCCCTGGAGGCATTGTGTTGGGCTCACCCACACTACTGATCCAGTGGAATGCTGCTCTTGCGTTATCGTTCCTTCTCAATTCCTTTAAAGTCGACATAAACACGATATAGTTGCTAATGGAATTGTTCTTGTTTTTATTGCTTGATGTTACTCGTACATATATTGTCGAACCAACACACAGGACAGGATTCATAAACGCCTAAGATTAGCAGATATTCATTTAAATAATGCTGATTCGACAGATAAGAGTTTGTAAGTGTTTCATCATGAGTAACGTGATGCTACGAGTAACGGTGATGCTGCACAGCGATGGTAATAGTAGGAAGTATATGGCTCCCATGCACATTGTGTCATTGAGACATGTTGACATAGTAGGAAATGGAGGATATCCTTGTGCAGGAGAGAGAACAAATTAGCCTTTTCCTCACTTAAACAGATGTTTCTAAACAGCCTATAGTATAAACAAGAATATAAACCACAGGCAATGTGACCAAGATGGGGTAGAACAGCCTTTATAGATCTCTGACCTGCCACAAAGCACGCAGAAATTGAAACATTGTCTCCTTCCACGTTCCTTCTCCCTCCGACAGAAAACTTTTAAGAAAATCAAATCATTGCAGAGCCCGAGTGGGGTACAGGGTGGTGCTCATGTCATGTGACACCCCCGCACGCCCCATTTCATAGTTTATTTTTCCTGTTTGTGATCTTTCATGAGCCTATACAATCACTACAAGCCATTGTTTACTAGTATGTGAACCCATGTCGGCCATATGAAATAAATGAAGGGTTATTTAAATATAAATGAGTACAGGAAAACAAATGTTTCGTGTCAAATGGGAGTTACTAGAGATCTGGAACATCCTATAGAAGCTGGCTGAGCGGAGGCTGTCTGCCGGATAGAAGTGTAGAGGTGTATGTGGAGAGAATAGAAATTCTCGCCACGGCTATTCTGAAATAGCAACTCTTAAGAGACATTTTCATCACACATTGAGCCGTGAAAACCCACGTGGCTATGTCAGAGTGGTAATTGCTGACCGTTTGAATGGGATATTTCCAGCAGCTAAGGGAGACCGACGGGTGTGCGTGTGGCTGAAGGTACAAGGGGCAGGTTCCCTGGTACAAGATCAACTTGGATCTCCCGCCGGCTGAACGCTGGACCACGTTGATCACCGACAAGAAAGCCGAGGTTCCCCCATCACGCAGAGCCACATGCTGCTTCATTCGGCTTGTGTGGAACCTGCCGGACGTGTTTGTGTGGATGGACATATATGTGGCCTCAGGGTGCACCTGGCTTGCCACAAGCACCGTGGTGACCTCCCCGCCACTTAGTAGCAAATGGCGGTTGTGGTCGCATGCACATGCAGTGGGTTCGCATGGATACGTGGCACATACATATATGTGCTATTACAAAAGCAAAGCGCTTAGCTGGGTGCATCATGACGTCATACTCTGCAGCCAGCTTGTGCCCATGGGTGAGATGGTTGCTGGCAAAGAATTAATTTCTTAAACATGGGCTTTGCTTCTGGCCTTTTGGCAGAGGTCTCATTCTGAATCGTGCCGGCAGTGGCATCAATGCCCCAAGTAATCTCAGTGATGCAAGTAATGGAAGTAAACACAGAGCAGAAATCATCACCCCCATGCTGTATGGGGACAGCTGCCGCTGGGGATTCCCCTTGATATGTTTTAGATGAGATGTGAGGTGCTTTTAGTTCCCCGTTGATTTTAAGCAAGCACCATAGACATGCAAAGGTTGTTATTATATTATTGTGACCTTGGAGTATGTGAAATCTGCTGGGCCTGTCACTACAAAGAATCTCAGACATATGCCCCAGTAATGTAGTGGTTAGCAGGCTTCACTAGGAGGCCGATGGCAAAAGATAGATTCCTGCTCACGACCAACACATGTGACAGCTATCTAAACTGTTCCTGGCCGTCCCCCAGATCAACTGTGCACCGAAAGGCTGTTAAGGCTGTATGAGAGATTTTTGTGTTTTGTGTGTGAGCAGTTGGTGTCGCTGATCGAGCTGATTAAACAGTTGGCAGCAGACTTCTTCCCAAGCGGGAAGCTGGTAGAGATCATCGACGTCGCTCTGGTACCTTCCTGAGTTTATCCAGCACCCTGACTTGGCAGTGCACAAAGCATGCACCAACACAGCTCCACGCACATCCCGTCTCTCAGGCTCAGGGAGCCACATGCTTCAATACGGCTCTACACACCCCCCTGCCTCCTGAACTCTTCACGAACCACACCCACCAGCACAGATCCATGCCCACTCACCTTGCTCCTGGATTATCCACTAGCCCATGTCCAGTGGGACATTTTCATTTAAACCAAATCTCACTCTGGACATCACATCTCGCAGTTCTCTCTGCCCATGAGAACTGTCAATATTTTCAATTCCTCGTGTGATGCAAAGCTTTTTCTTCTCAGTTTCATATATTTATCTTTTGATATGTAGGGGATCCATGGTCATACTCATGACTGAGACTCGAGCCTGGTCTCTCAGGTTCTCATCTCGTTATACAAAACAAACTTAACATAAACTTGAGCTTATTTTCTGATCTGTGGCCCTTGAGGTTTTTCCTCTTCTTATCATTGATTTCTTGATGTCAGTTTTCATGGCTCTATATACGATAAGTGCTCTAATGAAGTACTCTGACGGGATAGCCATGTCAAGCGTTCCTTCTTCGTGACGTTTCGCCTCCCACATTGGTGGCATCGCCAGGCGGTGGAGGCGTCTGCCAGGAGTACAGTATATAAGATACATATCAACGTGGGGGGTGAAACGTCATGAAGGAGGGGAAAAACGCCCAATATAGCTGTCCTGAAACAGAAGCTGTTCAATGGCTGGGAGGGCTCACATAGACATGGAAACCACTAATACACACCTGAGATTTTGGATATTCCCGATAGGAAAAGAATGCAAGTCTTTGTCAAGAAAAGCCATGTGCTAACAAGAGTTGATAATGCAAAGACAAATTGCTACTATCAGGAGGATATTATTAATCACCTGCGGGGGGGGGGGGGAGGAATCTGTCCCGGCAGACAGGGTGCAAGGTGGGTCTATACCCAGGATGTGACACCAGTACATCGCAGGGCTCTGGGGGCAATTTACTCAGCAGGCCAATTAACCTACACAACAGCGTGTCTTTAGACGGTGGGAGGAAACCGGAGTACCCATCACAAAACCCACAATGACACAGGGAGAACACGCAAACTGCACACAGAGAGGCACTCAGGCCGGGAGTCACACTCTTCTTTCCATAAGGCAGCAGCGCTACTCACTGCACCACCACACCTCCCAGACAAATACAACGTTACTGAAATGAAATGTATTCAGGATTTGACAATATCAACGAATGGAACATGTTATTCTTTCGATGAAGTGAAACAAACCACTTATTGTCACAGGTGATGATGAGCCTTAATGAAATGAGAGAATGAAAAAACTGAGTGTTGGAATTTTAATAATTGGGACGTATTATTGTTTGGATGAAGTAGAAAATAAGGAAAAATATGACATGCGGTGTTAATAATTGAGACGTGTTATTTGCTGGCTGAATTGGACGAATAATGACATTGTCAGGTGGATGCAAGTATAAGATTACAATAGGTTTTACCGTGTGTGGCGATTATGCAGTTGTTAAGATCCCAAACACCACAATAGACACATTTTACAATGCGTCCAGTTTGCAAAAGCCACACATACTAGTGGCAAAGTATGCAAACAGGTAGCTTTGATAACCTATGCATTGTCCTTCAACTGACCGACCTTCACCTGGCAGTGGCTTCCTTTTGAGCCTGTTTGCCGGTGTCAGCCGTTGCCAAAAGGCAGTCAGCTCAGGACAATGCGGCCTCAATGCTTTATAGCTTAGGTGAAGCTGTTAACGCTATGGGTACTTTTTGCCTGTATACATATATAACATCTCATCTCATTATCTGAAACCGCTTCATCCTATATAGGGTCACGGTGAGCCGGAGCCCATCCCGGAAACACAGGGCGCAAGGCAGGAATACACCCGACGACGGGACGCCGGTCCATCGCCGGGCACTGCGGGACAATTTTAGTCTGCGAGCCAATCAACCTATCCAGGAGCATGCTTTTGGACTGCGGGAGGAAACCGGAGTACCCGGCGAAAACCCACGCGGACATGGGGAGAGCATGCAAACTCCACACAGAAAGGCACCCGAGCCGAGAGACTCGAACCCGGGACCTTCTTGCTGTGAGGCGTCAGCGCTAACCACTGTGCCACCGCGCCGCCCATAATATTACAACAGGTTTTACCGTACCCGTAGCGTGCTTGCAAGTGTTGAATAATAATGGCAGTGGACGCCAGGGGGCAGCACTTGCACGCGTTACGGCAAAGTGCTTACGATAACACGTGCACTCTTTACTACTCAGGGTTACAAGAATTTCAGTGGACAGAGGTATTCACTCAACAGTGTGTGCATGAGGGAAGCAGTAGTGTCGAGGTTACAACACCTGTGATAAATTTATAAACCTGTCGTGGGCGTCTCCAAGATCGACTCAGCCTTAAATGAGTACCTGGTTAGGTGTGTAAGCATCATCACTCAGGAGACAGGTGGCCAGGCATCTTGCTGTACAACCACCCCCTGATGTGCCGTGTTGGCTTATATAGGTGCTCGTTATATGTTTCTAAAGGCTACAAGGGGTATCTTTATTGTGAAAATCGCTCTGTGTGTACGCGTGTCCACGTGTGTGTGTGTGTGTGCAGGGCCCACTGGCTAGCACCTTCCCAGCGCCATTTGCCGATGAACTCAAAGGGATTTCCAAAGTTTCTGGGGTGCCCCTGGGTAATCACACACGCACGCACAGTGACAGGCATACGGACACGGTGACACACAGACACACCGTGACGGACACACACATGGTGACGGACGCACGATGACGCGATGGTGGACACACAGGTGGCACGACGCACGTGCGTGTGGCAGTACTAGCACGTTCACGTGCCAATGCTAACGCAACTTCAGAGCTTTGGACTCGGCCCTGAAGCAGCGCAAGATCGAACCATCACGACAGCGCTTCACGGACGGTCGTTACCAACGCACATACTCAAGTACCTGGCATAGTACAAACATCCAGTGCCACGTTTCCAGTGTGTGTGTGTGTGTGTCTGTGTCGTGCGTGTGCGTGTTGTATACGTATTGCGGTGAGTGGCTGGCTGAAGTGCCATCTGTTGAGGAAGTATGAAAGGCAATCCAGAATCTGAGAGTAAGAAAGGCAATGTGTGCAAGCTGCCGGATGTGACATCATCACAACTATCTGGTGCACAGGACAAGTTCTGCAGGAAGCCCTGGCTTAAGAAGAAGAAGGAGGAGTGTACTGATTGTAACAACTATTGGGACATCTTCCTTCTCAGTTTGCAAGGATTGGTTCTTGGAAAATATTATTCAACATTGCCTTATTAGGCACGCTGCGAGGCATAGTCTCATTAGTGAGCTCTGGTCGGTGGGGCTGTTTTGGCTTAGTCGTGTAACCAGCCATCCACTGTATGCCCAAGCAGCTTTTATCTGGACGGTTAGAGAGGGCTAAACAGGGGCAGCAGGGGCTATAGAAGAGATGGGCTGATGTCCAAAAAAGACGTGGTTGGACTTACCAATAACTGGTTGCAGCAGTGTCAGTATGAGCCTCTGTGGAGGATGTTCATGAAGGACTCAACTACTGGGCAGTTGAAGGAAGTCACCCAACAACGGAGGGTGGAAGAGTGAAGCTCACGACAGTTAGTGGAGTGTCGGATGACAAACACAGCAAGTTCGTAGAGTGTGGAGCACGGTTTTGGATGATTAGATTATTGTATGTTTACTATTACAGCAAAAAGTACTCATTGAGTTGTCCAGCTCCAGATGCAGAACTTCTGTGATACAACAAATGTTCAAACAGACCAACCTATAATTGTTGGTTAATCTGCCAGTCAACGCATGGCACCTGGGACTGTTGAGTGACCTGCCAGGAAGCCTTAGCCCCTTAGTGTGGCCTCAAAATGCATATAATAATCACAATTACACTTCGAGAGAGCTTTTCACATGAGTCACGAAGCGCTGCAGAGAGCTATGGCGAGAACGGATATCAGCAACAAGAAAAATATAAGATCATAAAACCAACAACAACTTTATATGGCCTGGCATAAGCACTGTGGTGACGTCACCACCACTTACGGCGGTTCCAGTATGTGTTTTACGCTTGTGTTTGACGTGTGTGTGTTTTACACGGGTTAGGCATGTGTTGCACATGTATGTTACACATGTATGTTACACACGTATGTATTCGATGTGTGCATTGCACGTGTATGCATTGCGCAGGCGAGGTGGTTCTCTACAATGTGTTCTACGAGGTGTTCACCGTCTGCACATCACTGGTCGCCATGGACACCAAAGGTGCGTGCCCTATGACCCCAAGCGTCACCGACATTGTGCGGTGGTGTTCCTCATCGTCATGCAGAATCAATACTACAAAGGGGTCATGGTAAAGATCGAGGTCACTGTGTTTGATAATGCCGATAAGCAGGAAATCTCTTACAAGTGTTGTAAGAGAAGAGTTAACATGGGCCATATACTCAGCCATTGTGGTCTCCGCTCCTTCAATGGAGGGGAGGAACGGTGAAACTCCACGAACTCTTTATGATAGAAGCCCTCTCGTAGTGAGCAGACACCAACACTGGCATCTAGCTCTTGAATATATTGTCATCAGCATCATGCGCTAGGGCTGCTAATACATGACACTGTATAGTATGGTTACATACAATGCTTTCACGACCAATATTCTAATGCATAAGGAGTCTTTGGCCACATTGTGTGGATCTAGAGTCACTTTCAACTGTGAACCCTCTAGCACCTAACACACCTCAACAGGTCCAATTATCACGTGGATATGTTCCAATTTATTTTGGTTTTCAGAAAAAAACGGACATGTGTTTTTGCAGAATGTTTTGCTGGATATAACAACCAGCATCACCAGGTGTTAGCAAGAGCTGAGATCTGAAGCCGTACAAAGTAGTCAAAGCACCTGGTGGCAGGGTAGCGGGGTGGTAAAATCCGCGCCTTGCAAAAGAGAAAGTCCTGCTTGAGGCAGTTAGATTCCTGCTTTGGGTGCCTATCTGGGCAGAGTTTGTGTGTTCCACTGTTTTACATGGGTTCCCTCTGGGTTCTCCAGTTTCCTCCTATAATATATAAAATACTAATTTGGCCGATAAAATAATATATAGGAAGTAGTGTCTGGCGGGCTGATGCTGTCTGACTGGTTAAATCCCCTCTCTCTGCAGTATCTTCACATCTTCGTATTCGTGTCTTGCCTATTACGAGGCATGGAATTTGCGTGTGTTATAAATTGTGTTATTCTATTCTCATACCGCTTGCTGAAAACCAAAATCCGTCGGCCGTGTTGGGTGCTAGAGTGTAAGCCGCTCTCGCTGACATTATTATTGTTAATGGCCTTCAAAGTGGTCTACGTCCTAGGCCAGATCTGTGTGTTGACCAAGTGGAAAATACACAGCATGGTTGCATTCGCACCAAGGTGCTGGTTTGTCACGAGCACCATCAGATGGAAATGTGAACTGAGAGAACAGCTTATAGGTGATTGGCAAGAAACGCCGTAGAGTTGTCACATGACATAACCATCCAATAGGAACACACAAAGATTGTGATGTGGATGTACACCCCAACTGCTACGTTATGTACAGATTGAGAATTGCTCTTCATAGCTGTACTTTCGGGATCGCCGTGTTGGCTTCTCTCTCCGCGTTTCGGCTGCCACATTGGAGGCCTTATGAGGCGTTCTGCCTCTGGCATCCAATCATGCCTCCGACGTGAGAGGAGAGATGCTGTGAACAAAAGGGAAGGAACACTTAACAGCTATCCCAAAAGAACAACTATAGAGAGAAATTCTCAACGACAGTGCAGGTCGTGTGTAGGTAGCGGCATTCAACTGGAGTTGTGACTTCTCTCTCACTTAGGGGCTTCCCCAGCCTCGAAGACCTGCAGCGTATGAACATCACCCACATAACCACACTACTCTCTTCTCCCCTAGGGAAAATGTACCACGCAAGAAACCTGGACTTTGGATTGTTCATGGGGTGAGTGTGTCCTCCCGTGTCTGTGGGGAGCCCATTGTGCCTGCGTTACGCTCTGCTTCTAGTTACGGCTGCAATGGTCGGGGTGTATTGCTTTGGAGGCTGGTGACCTGAGGTTCGATTCCCAGCCTAGGGAAACATCAATGGCAAATAATCTCTATACTTTAATTGTGCCCTGGTCGACTTGAATTGAGACCCAAGAGCAGTGAGTAAACAAACTCTGGGGAAACAAAAAATGGTCATTCTACACCAGTCCTATGCCTTGTCTTAATAGGTGTTCACTAACAGCACTTACTCCAACAGCCTGTGTAGGCCACTTGGGGTTTTTGAATTACATCTTGTGGTTTATGATGTGGCGTAAATGTTTGTCAATTTTATTTGTACACACAAGTACGTAGGAAAATGTTTTTCCACGTGTGTACATGTATGCACATGTTTATCAATGAGCATTCATGTATACACGCTGAGCGACGGTGTATACATGTACGTGTGTAAACATACATGGTGGCTGTGGGAAGCGTGCTGGGCTACAAACCTGGTGACCCGAGTTTGATTCCACCTCACAGCCAATAACAGTAGCTATTTTCTAAACTGATCCTAGCCTCCCCGAGGTCAAATCAGCGTCAAATAAGTCCATAGTGCAGTATGTAATATTTCTACTAGGGAGACAAAGGCGTCGGGCGTGGTGCTGGTCACCCACCTCCTTGTTTGCCATGTGAACCTTCATAGGTGCACACTAGTGGCAATTGAGCGTAGTCTGTTAATGCTATACAGGAGATGTTTGCCTTATACAGGTGTACTTTACACCTGGCGTGGCACAGGCACTTTGGAGACGTCATTGCCACTTAGTGGCAAACAACGATTGTTACACATGTGTACACAAATATGTATACATTTGGTTTCTGTTTTAGGAAGTGATGATGCGTTGAGTCAAAATTATATGTTCTCCTGATCAAACAAATCATTGAAGAGGTATATGCATCGCCTCCGGCGATGGACTGGCGTCCCGTCGTCGAGTGTATTCCTGCCTTACGCCCTGTGTTTCCGGGATAGGCTCCGGCTCACCGTGACCCTATATAGGATTAAGCGGTTTCAGATAATGAGATGAGAGATGAGATGCATCGCCTCTTTGCTTCCCCGAGTCAGTGGTGGAAATTTTACATTCCTCTGGTGGAGCAGAGTAGAGAAAATGCTATTAACCTCACCACAAAGCAGTTCTCCTACAGTGGGAGGTCCCCGGCTTACAAACGGGTTCCTTTCCTGAGTTTCATTCGATTTGTTCGCAAGTCGGAATACAGCTATATTGCATGCAGCATAATTATGGGAGCTTATAAGTCGGACGTTCGTAAGTACGAGCGTGTTCATGAGTCAGGGCCTGCATGTTTATATTGCGCTTCGCGGTGGGTACTCCGCGAGGCTGCAGCGTCACCGCGTGTCTCTCTGCAGCTGGGACACGCGGAACCACTCGTGGATGGTGCCCTCGCGGCTCGCGCCCCTCGTCGTCAACCTGGACTTCCAGCGCTCAGGAAAAACCGTTTTCCGCTCGACCAACTTTGCGGGATACGTGGGAATGTTGACGGGAATGAGGCCTGTACGTCAACTCTCGGAATGCGCAATGCGTGGGAATGATGACTGTAATAAGGCCTGTACATCGGAGAGTTTTGCTTAAAAGTTGCTGTTCCTGCTCTGTCCTTTGCGGTGTTTCGCCTCGCAAGTTAGAGGCATCATCAGGATTTTCACTTGTTAAAAGTGGACGCTTTTGCGTACATCTCTCTGCTCATACGATGTGTGGGAATCATGATCGGAATGAGATGAATATGAATTATTTTACGCTGTGCATACGATGCACAGCAGCTGCGTTGTCTGTTGCCCTACAGCTCTGCGCAGCTTTCCGCATAGAGGACCACGGGCCTCGCTGAGGGCTCGCGTTGTCGGCCACCACGTCAGCTCATATTTGCTTCCTGTCCTTTGTTGTGACAGTAGATTTCTACGTGGGCCTCTATGTGTTATTTTGGGTAGTGATCGCGCAGCAACCTCCCACACGAGTTGGATTTCCGCTCATGACCGACACCAGTAATCATTATATGAGCCAGCTCTGGGTCACTCCTAGATTGACTGAGCCTCAAATGAGAACCTGGGTGCTATGTGTAAACATCACCACGAGAGACAAAGGTGGCCCATCCTCTTTGTATACCTTGCCGACCTTCATATGCACTGCTCGCTAACAGCACTTGCCCCCTACAGTCTGACAAGGCTGTTAGTCTGATAAGGCTGTATAGCGGATTTTTGTATAGACTAGCAGATGACATATTCGTCTGACTTCATTCTAAAGGCGTTATCGTGCTTCAGACGGTTGATAGTATTAGTGCAAAAGTGGAAAATTAAAGTTAAAATAGTGTTAACGTTTTAAAAGAGTAATCCATAACCTGGGAGTAAAGCTGAAATAAGACCTAAAAGCCTTCGTGTTGTGCAATGGTGTATGCACTTATAAAGGATTCGAACCCGGTATCCTCGGTGCAAATAACAACATCTGAACACTTGCTCTGTAACATAAAGACTTGTATTTGCTTGTAAAAAATGACGAGGAGCAAGGATTTAGTTTCGTTGATTAACAATTCAGAAAGCTGATTTGTTTTTTAGTATGCAAAAAATTGCTTGTGAGAACGTCTTCAAGGATCTTAATTCCTAACTCAGTAAAAAAAAAATCTGTCCAAAGCAACTGGATTATTAGGCGTGTATGGCAGTAGGTCGTTTCCGAAGTCAGATTGGAACCACACTTTTGGAAACAAGTTTTACTACATATAAAGTGATTGCGTAAAAATGTGACGACAATCGGCCAATCATTTTTTATGCTAGAGACATTTAAAGGTCGTTTCACACCATATTGAGTAATTTTATATACATATAAAGGATTTGAACCCGAACATAAACACGTACATAAAACCACTTGCTCCACTGCGTATGAATCGGTTTGCGTGTGATTCCGCGTGTGAGCGCAGGCTGCCTTCACGCTCACGATGAACGAGCGCTTCAACATTGACGGGGGCTATATCGGTGAGTGGTGGCAATGCAGCGTGCGTTGAAAATTACACTCGACCCGGTGTCTTGGCTCCGATCACGTGACGCGCATCACGTGAGACGCTGCGATGAGTGACAGCCACCCCCCTCCCCACCATTTGGTCACTGCGTCAAATTTTCAGAATTTATTAATGCAGATTATTTTGGCTTGATATATGAGAATAAGTTTTTGTTCTTGATGTGCCTTGTTATTGTCCCGCCCCCCGACCCCTAGCTGAGCTTACTTTGTAAATATTAAATTTGTTGGGACTTTTTTTAGTATTTCGTTTTTTTATTATCCTACTCTTTGTAAACCCTTATGGTTGTGTTTCAATCCTTGTTTATGCCAAGACCAGGGTCTGAGAAAAACGGCATTTCGATCCTCTGTATATCCTGTACGTATTCCATAATTGACAATCAAGTTGAAATGTATGTGTAATAAATTGCTCTTGTGAGCCATGTTGATAATTCCTCTGAAGGAGATAGCAGGGATGCTTGACATCGCTATCTCTCAATGCATATTTGCAAACACTTGCTCCTATTACGTTTTGATAACATGAGATTTTAATTGTGATGGTGTGTTTTGATGCGTGAGTGCATCACTGCTATCGGTCTGCGTTGCTCTGCATGCTCACGCGCTGGAGCTGCGCCGATCTTATGTTCGCTGTGGCTCATCGCTCGCGCTCCGTGCTCCTGCACACGTGAACCCCGCCAGGCATCATGGAGTGGATCCTCGGCCAGAGGGATGGCCACTGGATGAGCTTCCTCACGAGATCCGTTCTAGAAAACGCGACCAGGTGAGATTCAGTGAACATCCTTTACGAAGGTTGTGTCGTTCTCTATCTTGCATGTCATGGTTTTGTTTGCCTCCTCTCCAGGCTCATCCACTATGGATGATGTCAGTCTGTTTTAGATTAAACAGGTACCTGTTTTACCCGGTATATGTTGCCCACCTTGCACAAGCCTGGAGGCCATCGTTGCCTAATGACCATTAAGAACCGCAGTGCGTGAGTCACAAGGCACTCTACGGTAACCGTGGGCTGCCGCATAGCAGCCGTTGCTCGTACCACTTGATGCAATCAGTTCTCTGCAAACTTGATGATTCGCCCACAGTACTGTTGCCTTACAAAACAAAGCATATAAAAGTGAAAAAAAATTGGCAATGGCCCTTCTTAGAGAGGCCATCGCCTGAAACGTCGCCAATCATATATTTTGTACTGATGTAGGTTTTCACAGCTCAATGCATAATGATTGCTTACCAAAACTGTTCTTTCAGGATATCCGTATCGAGTGTTCCATCTGTTTCCTTTGCAACGTTTTGCCTTCCACATTGAGGCATCTTCTAGTGTGCTGTGACTGAACTATGTGTGAATTTGCCGCATTATATATGTATCTTGATGTCAGACAGTTCGATGCCCTGCCTGTATTTTTATGGTCCTTTGTCAAGCTTCCTCCCCTCTCAGGTATCCCTCTTCCCCCTTACTATGTCATGAATATCTGCTGAAGTGGATTTTTTTTTTGGTATTTAGAGATTCCGTTAAAAGTCATATTTCTACTGTTATTGTTTGCTCAATTTTGGGGGTTGATGTTTCTGCCAACCTGCGCCTGTTCGGGAACATTTATTCTTTCCTTATTTATTGAAGAACTTACAATTTTTTTTTCTGGGCAGCACGGTGGCCCAGTGAGTAGCGCTGTCGCCTTACAGCAAGAAGGTCCCGGGTTCAAATGTCGGCTCGGGTGCCTTTCTGTGTGGAGTTTGCATGTTCTCTCCCCATGTCCGTGTGAGTTTTCGCCGAGCAGTCCAAAAAACATGCTGCTGCATAGGTTCATTGGCTTGCAGACTAAATTGCCCGCAGTGCCCGGTGATGGACTGGCGTCCCATCATGGGTATATCCCTGCCTTGTGCCCTGTGTCTGCCGAGATAGGCTCCGGCTCACCACAACAGGACTAAGTGGTTTCTGACAATGATATGAGATGAGATTTTTTTTCTACACTTTATGCCCTATAATTTATTGCTACTATTTGACTTTCAGTTGAACTGCTCTGATGTTTGATGATTGCTTCGAAAAGCTGCGCTCTCTGATGTTGTTGTTGACATGTTCTCTCCACTGGTCGGATTTGTTAAACAAAAAACCCAAAAACGTTATTGTTGCTGACTTTCCGTTCTTATGTCGTTGTTGACATGCCGTTCTCTCCGCAGCTGTGTGCGCTTTGTGACCCTCTGGGTGAAAAGCGCTCCCTGAGTGCAATTATTATTGTTATGTTAATTTGGTGTTGGATCAGATTACGTTTAAGTTGTATTTATATATGGGGTTATGTATTGATAGGTCGAGTTGTTTTTGTTGATCGTGCTTGTGCACCACTGCCAACGCAGCAGTTGCATCATTAAATTATTGTGCAAACTTGGGTGCTCTAATCTTGCTATTCTTAACTTGTGGGTCATGACTCATTAGTAGGCTGCAGTGTGCACATTACTGAATTCAAATAGGTTGCCTACACTTTTCTAGAATTGTGCTTGTAGCCTTGTGACTTTCATTACTGTGGGAATGCCTTCCTGGTAAAAGCCAGGCTCCTTTTGTCTCATTTAATCAATCACAGGGGTAATATATTTCCTCCCTTTAACCACTGGGAGTTTAGTCACTCATTAGATTCTGTGGATCATTGGCTCCGCTTATTCATACTTGTGTTTAGCCACTCTGGGGAATCCTTGCTTCTTTGTGAATAACAACACTCACTGTGTACGTAGGTTATAATAATAATCATAGCATTTATAGAGTGCTTTTCACCCGAGGGCCCTAAAGCGCTGCACAGAGCTGCGGAGAAAACGGCATGTCAACAACGGAAAATCAGCAACAATAACATTTTTGGGGGGGTTTTTTATATACACATCGTGGCAGAGCAACATGTAAAATATTATCTTTCAACAAAAAATTTGAAATGCAAAATTATTCGTGTTAATAGTACATATATTGGGAAATGGTTTAATGTAACATTTATCGTTCAGTATCAGCAGAATTCGTTGGTCGTATAATTTCGTCGTAGTTGTCTTCAGCTGCTTACACGCTTCAAAATCATCGAACAGGGGCAACAAACGCAGTGAGCTTACAAGCTTACAAGCTCACTGCGTACTTGGGGGGGGGGAGGAGGGCATACGACCATGACAGGCTCCTGCTGTTGCAGCTACGATGAGGCGCTGCAGATGCTGACGGAGACGCGGATGCTGGCGCCTGCCTACTTCATCCTAGGCGGCGCCACCGCTGGGGAAGGTTGCGTGATCACGCGCGCCCGCAAGACCACGCTCGACGTGTGGAAGTACGTACGCGCGCGCGCGCAAGCCCACCTCGCGCACGCAGACGACATCGGCTGCCACCGTTCAGCGACAAGTGGCGGTGACATTACCACGGTACTTGTGCCAGGCCAAGTGCACCTTGAGGCCATGTGATGTGTCGAAGGCTCGCTGACAAGGTGATGGGACAGACCCAGGTGCCCATGCGCTGATTGACTGATATGACATGCGTGCACACATGTACATCCACACAAAGCCTAAGTTCCCCCGTATAGACTTCACAGTCTGTCGGGTCAGGTGCTCTTCGCGAGTACCATATATGAAAGCCAGCAGGGCACATGAGGAGGTGGGTGATCAGTACCACGTTCGGCAGCCTTTGTCTCCCAAGTGGCACCACCAAGTGCTTATTTGAGGATGAGTCAATCTAGAAGAGGCCCATTACCAATTTAGAATTGGAACCGTAGTAAATTGTTACATTATCATTACAAAATTCTTCACGATCATCGGTGCGTATAACGGATTTCATGGTGCACGGTGGCATCGTACAGACACGCTGCTGCCCACCGGCTGTGTTGGCACCGCGGCAGGCAATTGGCATCGCGGTGCCTTCGGGGTGACAGAGTAGCTGGATGCATGTACTGCATGTGCTGCTTGTGCCGCACACGCGCTGTGTGCAGGATGGACCCTGCGCACGGGCTGTGGTATGTCATGGAAACCAACTACGATCACTGGAGGCCTCCGTTCTTCCTGGACGACCGCAGGACTCCTGCCATGCGCTGCATGAACCAGACTACACAGGCCGTACGCAGTCCCTCGTACACAACGACATGATGCGCAGCCAAGCCCATGCACACGTGCACGCGCAAGTGCACACTTGTGTCCTTCGCGATGTTTCCCCGACCTTGTCGGAGACATCTTCAGGTTTCTGAAAACATATTTAAATACACAGAAGTGTAGGACATAGACAAACGCCTTACTCACTCACCACTCACCCATTTGCTCACCCACTCACTTGCTCGCTTGCTCACCTGACCGCTCACCCACCCAGCCGGTCGTTCGCCCGCTCGCTCGCTCATTCTCTCATTTACACAACGACCCACTCACCCACCCACTCGCTCACACACGAGTCGACGTCATACAAGTAAACATACAGAAGTTGAGACCACTCCAGCACCCCACCGACTCACACATTTCCTTACTCATTCAACCACTAAGTGTATCACTGACCAGCTCAGTCATCATTTGCTAACTCATCCACTCATTCATTCACTCACATATTCATTCACCCACTCGCACAGTCGTGTGTAATTGGGGTGAGTAGGTCAAAAGTCATTATGCGGAGGGGTTGCATCCTCTGATGCGAGACTGTGGTGAGACACGGAGTGTTTCTCACTCTGTTCAAGGAGGAACTGAGTACATGTAGCACAGTTCTCTGTCATGGAAGCTCATCATCATTATGAAGACCGTATTGCCAGGATACAGATGATAAAAAACAATATAGCAATAAAATAGATGTTCAGATATGCAAACAGCAAATAGACACCTGGCATCACATTTTCAATAACCACACTTGTGGAAAAATATGCAAACAATAAGGTTTAACAATACAGTATTTGCGTGTTTTGCCACGAGCAATGTGTGGTTATTTCAAACTTGGTGCCTTGTTAAAGGAGTCTATTTGGTCTTTTAACACCTATATTATTACCAGAAAGGGTTAAACCTTTTCTCTTTTTCATCATAATCTAGTGCTATGGTCTGTCCACGGCTGGCAATATCATCACGATACCAATACTGAACATACCCCGGTGGCAGTGGCACACAAGACGACGTGCCCACAGTCACGAAGGGGGCTGATGATCAGCGGGAGCAGACCGCCGCGGCCTCCTCAGTCAGCACAAGCCTCAAATAGGGCACAGATGCACGGCTGTTTACGCAGAAGCAGCCGAGAAGAAGGGGAATGACCTTCGTGACCCCCTCAAGATGATGATGTGAGTCTCCAGGTTTTTTGTTCGTTAAATAAACACGCCATGAAGCTGCTGATGAGAGGGGCCAGAGCAGCCGCATGGGGGTGATCACGGTATCGCAGTGGTGACGTCTGCAGGGTCACGATCGTGTCATAGATGTTTTGTGAAACTGCCCGCTTCCTCCTAATTCAGATCCACATGCCGTCTCTCCTTTGATATGCAGTCATATATTGTCCTATAATTTATTGCTACTAATTGACTTTCAGTTGAACTGTCCAGATGTTGTTGACATGTCGTTCTCTTCACATCTTGGATTTCTAAAAAATCTTGTTGTTTACGTGCCTTTTTCTCTCCGTAGCTCTCTGCAGCGATTTGTGACCCTCGAGTGAAAGAGCGCTCTTAAAGTGCAATTATTACAGTGATTCCATTTTACCCAGCAGAACTTCAGCGAGTCCGAAGGATTATTTTCAGGAGGGTCCTTCTGGGTTTTCGTCACAGGGAGCGATGTCACTGCCACTGTGCGTGACGAAAGCCTTTCAGCCATTGGTTGTGGATTGGCCAATACCAGTCACTGTGCGTGTGTGTTTAGCTCTGCGAGGAAACCAGAGAATGCAGTTTCCCCTGAGATTTGAAGCAAAGTTTTCCTGGACGCAGCATTTAAATACATTTTTGAAAACACTGGCGAATGTGACCGGTGATGTTTACGTGTAGAGAAATACGTGTTTACTTTTTCTCTGCCACTCTTGACCACAATCAAAACACAACTGGTATACTTGTACCTTAACGCGAATCCAGTGTCGTGGAGGCCGCAGTACATACTGTACACGCCTGTATCTCCACCAGACACGGATGCGTTCCTTGCTGGTGTGTCTGACAATGTTCTCATTAAGGCTGTAGAACGAACACATAAGACTTGTTTTTGGATCTTTGCATTGGTTTATGAGCAGCATTTCAAATTCTGTTACTAACCTTGACCCAACACAGCCCATTGATAAGGTTTAAATCAACAAGTGTACGTTTGCCCTCCTTACACAGCCGCATGCTGACATACTAAAGAATTGACACGGTCAAGTCATGGGAAATAAAAAAAACAACCCATTTCAGTCTTTTACTTGACCCAAAAGCATTTAGTATGTGTAATTTTCATTGCGAAGGCCCAGGTGTGAAATTTATCTCGGGTATTAAAAGCTACCATGTCCAGTAAATATTGTGAAGACAGCGAGGCTGTGCTAATGTGTTTTGATTGTGTAGGTGCACATGGCATGTTAATCTGCACGTTGGACACTCTTGTTAATGAGATGCTCCCTTATTGGCTCTTGTGAAATATTTTAATGTAAAAAGGTTGTAAGTTATTTTTACTCTCATAATGTTGTTACACACTTATCAGGATTCTGTTCAGTGCATGTAATGTATTGATTGTATTGTTATTCAACAGAATATCACGCTGGAAACCATCTACGATGTCCTGTCCACCAAGCCTGTCCTCAATAAGGTATGCTTCCTACTATCCTCATGTCCGTGTTCTTTCCGTACGAGTCGTATTTACGTGTCTACGTGCGTTTCGTCTGTTCGTCTCGTGTACGTGTCTGCGTGTTCGTGTCTGTATGTGCCGTGTTCTTACATCTCATGTCCATGCATCGTGTCGTGTCCTCGTGTCCGCGTGTGCTGTGCAGCGAGAGTCAGGAGTGTCGACCCGTTAAGATGAGCGATGAGGCATCGGAGTTTACCTGTTCACAAGCCTACTCAGCCAGCACTAGAAAATTCACCTTCCTATGGTGGGGCCGTTCTACCTATAAGACAACCACTAGTCCTCCCTACAAAGTTATGCAAATTGTATCTATCCTGGAGGTAGGGGAAATGAGCTGAGTCAACTCACCAACCAATATATGAGCTTACATTTAAGGGAGCAGTCGTGCAGTGGTTAGCATCGTGAATCTGGCGACCTGAGTTCAGTTGCTGCTGATGACCGGTCCAGTGCCGGCCATAGGTCGACTTGGCCACAGCACTGCAAATTCAGAGGTGAGGATTCAGGCTTAGAGCCAATCGTAGCTGGAGTGCAGTAACGAGATTTTAGATGTTTTATAGTTGAGGTTGGTGCAGCTTGTCGTAGTTGAAGTGGGAATGAGTCCGGGGTTTGTTGCTCTGACAATGGAGAAGCATCACCATTCTGAGAAGGCTGTGATCGTGGGATGTGCAGTCGTTGTGGGTGAGCTCTGGTGAGCGACCGAGTGGGTGACCTCCGGGGTGAGCGTGAATGCATTATGTTGAACGGCTGTGTGGGTAAGAGTAGGCCGTGTGGATGGTGGTCCATCCCCGCTGCTATGACACCGTAATGGGCGTTGCTCCCACGTGTTTGTGCACAGCTCACCACGTACACGGCGCTCATGGAGATCGGGACGGGCACCTACGAGGCCTACCTGAGGTCTTGCCCAGACCCGTGCACGCCGTGGTGATGATGCCGCCGTGTCCTGCATTCCGCGCCTGGCACGCATTTCCAATGGACATGCGACGACGCTTTTTTCAGCAGAGACAGCGCGCGTATTCGTGATTTGGATGACAGCGCAAGTCTGTTTGCACAGCCGTTGGGAATTTAAATACGCACATCTTGTATCAATCAAAACGTGGTTCTGGTTTTTTTCACTCGTAAAACTCCTTAATATCACACGTCTGCAGCGTTGCTACCAACGTGCAAGTGTCCGTGCAAACGCGCGCACAGCGGCAGGTGATGTATTCATTAATTATAAATATCTACTTTATCCTGTGCAATGTCATGCTGAGCTCGAGCCTATTCCAGCATACAGGATGCACGGCAGGGCTACATCCATGATGGGATGCCAGTCCATCGTACGGCATTGGGGTAATTTAGTCGGGTATCGCGATTACCTTGGGAGCATGTCTTTACACTGTGGGAGGGAACCGGAATACCTAGCTAAAGCCCACATGAACCTGGGGAGAACATGGAAATGCTACACAGGTAACCAAGCTATGAATCAATCTTGATCTTGCTGTGAGGCGGCCATTGTGCTGCTAGGTGATATATTGAGTGATTATTTGTCATACGAAGCTAACAGTTGCAGTTACCATGAACGAGTCTGTACTCCGAGTATGTACTTCAAGCAGACGATTGTCAGCCACTCTCAACCACCCTCAACCACTCGCCCACGGGGGTGGCAAACTGAAAACGTGAATCGCGTTGGGTTATGTAGCTGGCTCCTTGCGAGTTGTACACTATCGGAACAGCTGCTGCATTCATATAAGAGACGTTTACTGTTCTGAGAGCGACATGATGGCAACAAACGATGGGTATTTTCTGACAAACAATTACCATATCGTTACGCTATGGGCATTGTTAAAACATCCACATACATTCCTTAATCACAGAATTTTTTTTTATACATGCTCGGATAACTTCATAATCTGCTTGTGCGATGAGCAGAGCTGAGCTCTCCACACTTGCTCGGAGTGATGCAATCGGTACGGCTGGAAAGTTATCTGTGGCTGAACGCTGGGGCCGGAATGTGGTTATAGAGACTTGGAGGGAGGGTGGGGCCAGTGTTCTGATGTCTGGTACACGTCATCCACAATACAATGTCCCTTTCAATGATTTATGGAAATGTATTGCCTCTGAGTATGTGCACGCTTGTTTGTGTCATGGGCGGAACTTTTTCAGATGTCACTGAATTGATTTTCAAACGTTTTCATAAATTGTTGGACAAGACACACGTATTGTTCTCAACACGTGTTTAATGCTCGCACTGGGAAATATTTGTAAATACTGGGAGCGTTGATCTGTTTTAGTGATGGAACAGTTAAAATTCATGTCCAGTAGCCTCTGGTGACTGAGTGATCTCTGGTTTGTTTACTGCTGTTGCTTTAAGACCCGTTGTACCTCTCACACCCATGTATGCAAGTGTGCAGCACCTAACATGAGCGACTATTTTGAGATTTAACACTGAGAGGAGCGATCGTCCGCAATTGCTGTGGCACCTGAACATGGGGACTCCCCCAGTGAGAGTAGAGTTTGCACATCTCGCTGTTTAAATGTTTGAGCTGTAAACATGTTTACAGATTCGATACTGGAACAGTGGTGAATAAAAATCAATGTGGTGTCCCTCTTGAGTGCAAGAGTTTCCTTCGGTGAACACGGGTTCATCTTGTGTGCCGGGACAGGCTCTGGTGCACCGGCATCCTCTCTAACAGGGTTAGGTGCGCATAGGCATGAGGAACCTGTCTCCGCCTCTTTTCAGGAGTGACTGATGGAGTCGTGACAGGTTGTTACCGCAATCCGGTTTCAGGGTGGCGGAACAGCTATGGTAATAAAAGCTTTTGTATAGCGCTTTCATACACTGCCGTTCAGAGCGCTTAACACAGTAAAGCATTTAAAAAAAGTTGTAAAAGTGGGTTTTGAGCTTGGACTTCAAAATAGGACTTGATGACTGAGAAAGGAAGCGCTTGTGATTCAGAGAATTAACACAATCGTGGTGCTTGAGCACAACAGGCTGCCTTTCCCGCTTAATATATCTTACACTACGCATAGACATGCATACACAATAGGTTGCCTCTCTGGTCCTTGAGCTTCACCCTAGCACATACATAAAACGATAATAATTGGACTCTTAGATTACCTGTCACCCGAGGGTCACAAAGCGCTGCAGAAAGCTGCGGAGAGAACGGCATGTCAACAACATCAGGACAATTTACCTGAAAGTTCATAGCAATACATTATAGGACGTAAAATAAGCGATAAATATAATTTTTCAACAAACAAGGAAGGAACGAATGTTCCCAAACAGACGCATATTGGCAGAGAGCCATCATTCTGGCATTACAACATTGAGCCGCATCAACAGTCCCAGCCAGAGGGCTTGAAAGGCTTACAGAACAAGCGAGTCTTGAGACGAGATTTGAAAATGCCCAGGTACTCAGCTGGTCGAATCTCTAATGGAAGCGCATTCCAGAGTCTGGGAGCAGTGCGCGAGAAGGCTCTGTCACCCATCGAATGAAGGTGCGATCTGGGCACATAGAGGAAGGGTAGAAGTGGGAGTCTCCCTGAACCCTAATACCCCGGTATTTAAAAGTCTCGCACGTACCGTGTGTACGCGCGGGATTGAGTAGTTATGTCGGTGGGTACATGGGTATGAGCGTCATTCCTGGGAGGCGTTTCAATGAGGCGAAACGTCGCTAAGGACAGGAGCGCTCGACGGCTTTGCCGAAAGGACAGGTTCGGTAAGCAATCGTGCATCGAGTCGTGAAAACATGCGTCAAGAATTGCAATGCATAACACCGTACTGCGCATAAGCGCTCAATGTTGGAAACGGAGAATGACTTAAGAGAAGTGGGGAGACCACAGCAGGCAGAAAGCAGCCACATGGTGAGCTGGCGCCAACATTTTCCAGAAACTAGGCCATGGTGTTATCGGCAAGTAAATGTTTTGTTCTTTTTTTACTTATAAAAAAACCTGGATTCGCAGACTCCCACACCTCACTGCCGTGCTCCCACACCCCCTTCATTGTTGGAAGAGCCACTCCCTGTTTGGCAGTTTCCTGTCTCGAGGTGAGAACTGTTCACCCCACATGATGATGACTGGAGCCAGAACCAGTCCACCGGATCTCCGATATACTACTGAGGTCCAGGCAGTATCGGTCCAGCTCCCAACAGAAAAGTGGCAGCCTCTCCTCTGCAAGGAGCGTTTGAACATTACAAGTGGCCACACGCAGCAGTTTTTTGTTGTTTCTGGGTATTGAGTCTCCTGGCTCTACCAAATGGGGTTTTTGCCAAGAGACGTCAATGACACTTGTTCCCCCAGGGCCTCTAGCACAAGCTTAGGTTGTTCTTGTTGATTCGTTCCTCATCATGCCCTCGTGACATTTCACCTCCCACATTGGAGAAATCATGAAGCAACGTGGGGGGAGCAGAGAAACTCTCAACATGGCCATCCCAAAAGAGGCTCGAGAGACACCCTCATACAGAGCCGTGTGAAACATCACATTTAACTCCCTTCAGTCAAATGAAACAAGAACTGGTGTATCACTAACACTCTTGTGCACCACGTGATGATATCGTTGATGAATATTGAGCACTGTCATCAAAAACACACGATATAGTTTGATTCGCCTATGTTTATTAAAGTATTTCACTTACAGTAATTCATTTGGCATCACAGAACACATCAAACTTGGGAGGTAATTATCGGCGTGTGCAGGAATAATCCAAATATGCTTGATTAATTAAAGACAGACATCACAACTGCTGTTATGTAGATGCCTGCAAATGATGTCGGATGCAGGGAAAACGAATTAAAAACGTTTGCATGTTAATGAAATCTTCCGTGCATCATTAGTATCATGATATCAGAGTTAGTGCTGAGTGAAATACTTCGATAAATGCACACAGGCAGTCCCTGGGTTACAAACGGGTTCCGCTCCCGAGTTCCGTCCATAATTCGACTTGTTTTTAAGTCGGAACACAATACAGTATTTAATTTTATACTGTACTGTATACAAAGCAGTCATGCGCTTCGGTGCGCTCAGGATTTCCGGCATTATTTGTGCTGTTGTAGATATGTATAGTGTATAAAGTTATCATCATAATTATCAATACCCGCTTAATCCTGTACCGGGTCGAAGGGGGGGGTGGTGGAAGGGTGTAGCCTATCCCGGTAGACACAGGGAGCAAGGCGAGGCTACACCCAGGATGTGACGCCAGTACATCTTGAGGGTAATTAGGGCAATTTACTCAGTAAGCCAATTAACCTAAGTAGCAGCGTGTCTTTGCATGGTAGGAGGAACCCGGAGCACCCAGCGAAAATGCACACGAGCAAGGGGAGAGAATCCGCAGACTCCACACAGAAAAGCACCAGAACCGGGAATCTAACCCGGACATTCTTGCTTTGAGGTG
>JAZEWT010000013.1:6463625-6501789 GCA_036362905.1 Mordacia mordax
ACAATGGAGGTCGCGACACCTTCGTGTTGCCGTGGCTCTCACACCTTGCTGCTGGGGAACGTAACGATGTGCGTACCCTTGGGCGTCACCGACATGACGGCTCCGTTGAGAGAATCGTCCTCCAGGAGGCTCATCACCCCCTCCACCACCACGCTCGGCCTGCGGATACACAGCGTGAGCGGTGAGCGGCGGCGCAGCAATACACCGCCCGTCTCGCTCGTGGCGCCAACGGCACTTGGAAGGTGGAGAACGTCGTCACGGGTGGGAAAAAAAACCCCAACAACTATGATACTTCTGAGGAGTTAAATCGTCCAATTTAAGACCACGAAAGCCTACAGTAACCTTCAATCCTGTTTCACTTTATGAATGGAGTTCCTGCCGGAATTTTCATTCTAGAGACGGCATCCCCGTGTATGTCCACCTGGGCACGTCAAACGTTCTCGGGTTCATTGAAACACGCCAACCCCTCCGACCACAATGACCGTAAACTTCTATGCGTCATCTGCTCCGCTCACAGTGACTCTGCTGATGTAATCGAGGCTGGAGAAGACACAAACACGCAGACACGCGTGCGGTCTAATGACGCTCACACAAGCAAATGTAGCTCACAAAGACAACACGCAAAGACACGCTCAAACAAGCGTTTCAACCTCAAACAAGCAAACATGAGCCCAGGCGCAGTAATTAAACAAGATAAAGAACGCAGTCTAACCATTAACAGGCTTTAAGAGTTGTTGTCGTGTGGTTCCACCGCAGGCAATCGACCCCCAGGTCATAACTCCGACCGTATCACCTCCGCGACGACGATATGTTGTTATTAGGGCTGAACACGCACCCTGCACCACACTTGGAGCACACACCAGGCTCGCTCCAGTGTGCGTTACGAAGGAATCGTTTCGTGTAACCCCACCATGGACTCCACTCCCCCCACCTCCCACCCCCCAGAGCGAGGTTTTTTTAATCCAGAGAAGGGAGAGGTCCCCTCTAAGTTTTTTTTATCGCACACGACGGGGGAGGGGGAGATAATAAAGGGGGGGAAGCGTGGTTAAGGTGGGCTCGGAGGCCACACGACCGCACCGGGCAGGGTAACCGTGACGGATAACCGTGACGTCGCGCACTCGACGTCGCGGGAGAAAAGCCCAATGTGGTTATGCCTGTGCATGCAGGTTGAGGATTGATGAATTAGGATCTGGATGATGGGTGGATAGCCAGCAGAAACGCCGTGAGGGGAAGGCTGCGAATTGCGTGGAAAAACGTAGACGGAATGTCTCAGCACCTCGGGGGCTTGAACGATGAAATGGGAGCGAGGTGACGAGCATGCGCAATTAACACCAGGATGAGACTGGGTAACTTAAGGGAACAAAGGGTGAGGTCTTCTACCCTGGAGAGAGACAGCGCTCGTAGTCGTGAGAGGAGCTGCGGGAAGACAGGCTCATGGTGCGCTGAGGACAAAGAGGTTTTCTGCTCTGGGGAGAAGGAACGAGGAAAGGGGCCGAGTCGAGTGCGGTACGGAATGCCGGTCGAAGGACATAGAGAGAGAATGGTGCGGTACACAGTAAAGTATAATGCCGGGCAGCAAGTGATTAAAGAGAATTGATCCTCAGGAAGGTATCGTGGCGTCTCGGTACCGCTCGAGCGTGTGAACTCGTTAGCGTGGCTGTGAGCGCTTCGTGTGGTTGAATGAACGAGAGGGCGGATGCGAGGCTGGACAGAGTACGGTGTGGATGGGAGCTGTGGTGCCCGAGTTCTCACGGGAGCAGGGGGGGGTGCCGCGATAGGCGCTGAGCGTTCTTGAGTAGCCCTGTTGTTTGTTGAGGTGCCGTGTGCACCCACGTGGGATGCGCCATGTGCTGTAATTGCGTGAGGGCATCAGCGGGCCCCGTGATCATCAGGGTTCTGTGAGTACTTTCGAGATAACGACCGAGAGGGATGGATTCCGTCCTTACGCGCGCAGCGCACGCTTAACGCGTAAAGTCATCTGGGCTAGTGGAGCGCGGAGTGAAGCGAGACGGCAAGGTGACTCTGCACCACAATCGAACACACATTGAAGCTGGCACGGCACAAGACGAGGTGAATGGCCAGCACCACTAACGGCCGCTTTTATCTCCCCAATGCCATCTACTTCACCCACAGTGGACATTAAAGATCACATGGCATCATCTGAAAGACAGATCAGGCCATCGTTGGGCAGGTCATGCTCCACATTTACCAAATTATAACAAAGTCACACCGCCAATTACTCAAATGGTATTACACACACATGCACCACCCCCTACTGATAGTCAACTAATACACAGGGACAGTTGACGCTGGGAGTGCCCTTAGACGAGACCACATGGCGCAACATGATAGCGCTACACGACGGCGCCACAAAACGGCCACGCGATAGTGCGACGAGGCCAGGTGACGGCACCAGGTGACGGCGCCGTTCGACGGTGTCACGCAACAGTGGCACATGATTGCGCACTCACTCCATGATGGGTAGGCCCGTCAGAGCCTTCGACATCTCCCCGCCTAGGTCCTCGAACTGTCCCATCATGTCGGCCCTCGCCACGGTGTTCAGCATCGGCGTGTCCACAAACGTGGGGCACACGCAGCAGACGCGCACGCCACGGCCCTGCAGCTCCAACGCACCCTGCGCACGCGCGGAGAACACAGGGAGGGGCACGTGAAGATGCACGCCGACACGCGGGGACACACGGAAACGCGCAGGGACGCACGCGCGTATACACACGCATGTAGAGATTCATGGGGACGCAGGGGAAAGGGGCCACTCTCTGGGGAACAAGCCAGGATGGCACGTGTCACAGCGGAGGTTTGTGGTACGAATCCGACAGGCCACGCCAGTACGGGGCGCCGTCACAATTCACACTCAACAGGTCACCCGCAGATTCCTCTCAGCACCAGTCGCTCTCGAGCCACTACAGGATGAGCACCCTCGCTATATATTAGCCTACGATTTTAATCACAGTGATGACGATTAAAAAGGTTTAGTCATTTTACAGGTAATAAGCAAGACAACAGTGGTATGTTCGTTGCTTATTGATTCACGGTTTGAATCCATCTGCTGCCCTGGTTAATACTGCAAGGGGGTGAATAGTATTAACTTTAATATTATGCGTTAAGTCCAAGCTAAAAACATATTTTTATTACTTTGAATTTTAATTGTGTTGTTCAATTTTAAATGTGCAGCACCTTGACCTGGAGTGTATAAATGGTGATATATAAAAAAAAGATTATTGTTTAAAGGAAGCGCCATCAACGTGCCAAGTTTTGCAACACGAAAAGCGGCATCCATGAATTATAACGTAAATCGTCGTGTTTGCGCAAAAAACTTGCGAAATAAAAACTCACCGCAATGGAGCGGGAAAATCCGACTACGCCATGCTTGGAAGCGCAGTAGACGGGCGTGAAGGGGATGACGCCCAAGCCTGTAGCACACAGCGGCACACAGTGACACACTGTGACACAGCGGTACACAGCGACACACAGTAACAGCGGCACACAGTGACACACTGTGACACACAGTAACACAGCGGCACATGGTAACACAGCGGAACACAGCGGCACACAGTATCACAGCAACAGTCAACAACAGCGGCACAGCTCACATTGGACAGCATCCGCATGGCAGCGCAGTGGTAACACTCATGCCTCACAACGAAAACGTCCTCGGTTTGATTCCCAGCTCGGGCGTTGTCCTCTGCCGATTGTTCGTGTTGCTGGTTTCAACGGTCGCTATCCAGACTGACCCGAATCGGTCACTTCCCCCCCAGTGGTGGGGGGTCTTGTAAAAGATTACAACTGGATGTTCTAGCCGACACCAACCTCCTTTCGTCGCAGGATATTTGCGTTGTTGTCTGCCTATTTACCATGAGAGACCCTGCCAGCTTCATGCCAGGAGGCTAGCACAACCTGCCAGTAATGCTAGCCTCCAGACCAGTTCACCGAGGGAGTGCTAGACACAAGACGACATAGCTCTGGAATTCACCATAAAATGCAAACTGCTGCATCACAATAAAATTTATCGCACGTATAAAAAATGTCTCCGATTCAGTGAATCCTTCAAACCGCAAACCGCGTAAATCTGTGACACGTTTCCCGTATATATGCGGGGCCCCTCGGAGGGGGGGGGATGAGGGAGTGCTCGCGACGGGAGCCGCGGGCGGGGCGCTGCTCACCCGCCATCGACGCGATATTGATGACGACGCCGCCCTTGTTGAGCGTCTTGATGGCGAGGTATGTGCTCCTCACCACGGCCACCTGCAAGCGACCCGCGCACAGCGGGCACAGCGCACGCAGCGCGTGTAGCCCACGCACGCAGCACGTGCAGACCACGCGGCTCACGTGGCGCACGCACACAGCCCCGCGAAGCGCGCAGAGCGTGCGCGGCCCGTGCGGTGTCAGGCGCAGCCAGACTCGGGGGTGCGGAATCAGGACGCGGGGGTTACTCTCCAATCTGCCAGCAGCCCGCAAGGCCACCGTGCAGATTCCCTGTTCCCTCTGGCAGACGAGGCAAGTTTGTCTGAACAATGACCTTCCATGTATTTATGTAAAGTGTTAATTATTTAAAGTTTATTTAATATTTGTTTAAAGAGAGAATGGCTCAGACCCAGAGGTGTGGGGAAAACATAGCATTGGAGAGTGGGAAAGCAGCCACGTGGTTAGACGGCCCCAACACATGCCAGACTCTACATCATATATTTGATGCTGTTATTGGCCAATTAACGAGTGTTTTAAAGTTGTGGGAGAAAAAACTGAGAACTCAGAGGAAACCCATGCATAAGAGGGGGAGAACACTAAACCCCTCACAGAAAGGGGCCCAAGGTTGGAATTAAAGTACCTCGTGCAGGACCTACTTTTTGTGAGGTACAATGTCACGGAGATTTTTTTTTTACCTCGATATTAATCCCTTGAGAACGTTGTGGACATTAGAACGTGGGTTTTTTCTTTTTTAACCGGACGGGACGAAAATCAGAGGAGCAAAGAAATATGACTGCATTGCAAATCTTCTTGCGAATGAAAGCTCACATTGCACATCAATTATCTTGTCTCTAGCCCGTGAACGGGCATGTACACACGCTCGGACATATGCACAGACGCACACATCCCACCAGAGTAATGTGGAGGGTCTACTCGTACCAGATTGATGTTGATGGTCTTCTCCCACTGGGCCTCGTTATTGATGCCGGCGTTGTTGATGATTATGTCAATTCCCCCAAAGTGGCTCTTGGTCTTGTCGAAGGTGTCTGCACAACGAGAGCCACAACGGCATGAGTCGAGCATCACCGTGCCACCCAGACCAGTGCTCACGCAGTGCCGTTGCTCTTAAGAGCAATTCTCATCACGCACGGAGCCAGGATAACCTACGTTAACACCGACGTGTTCCGCCACCGGCGGTGTACGCCACCGCTAACCCCGCACCAGCGTCGGCTTCTTTGAAGATCATCGGCAGGACGCGGCTGTTGAAATAAACGCTACTGGGTTGCCTTGTATCCTCACCTAACCTGTGCTGGGTGGACTTCCCATCCACCTGATGCAGGCCACGGGACTGTGTGGAACGGCAGTGGCATAATACACTGTTGAATGACCGACGCGCGTCTGCGCCCACAGGCCCGGCCCCTGTGGCCCACCACAAACAAACTCTGATCATCCCCCCCCCTCGCCTATCTGGCCGAACAAAGTTCAGCATGCAGACAATTTCACAATAGTTTCACAGTTGATTAGTCATGTATATAAAAATTCTTGTTTACTGCTTTTTGCTCTATTTAAACATATCTATTACAGCTAAGAATAACATAGAAGTTCAATGTGTAAATATTCAATGGGAGGCTTTAATTAGTGTGCGGGGAGTGGGGGGGAGCTCATGATTGAATTTTGCCTCGAGCCTCAGGCACCACCAGCCATGTTTTGGGTGAATTCTGTTCTTGTAATGATGTAGGTTTTCACGGCTCGATGCATGATGATTGCTTCGAAAAGCTGCTCTCGGGACAGCCGCGTCCACGTTTCGCCTCACACGTTAGAGGCATCCTCAGGCGTAGTGTGCGTGCTTTTCGAAGCAATCATCAATTCTGCTCGTTATCAAATAGCGCAGAGCCAATAAAGAAATTAATAAATATATATGCATATACTACTGACACTGCTTTTTCCCTCCCACACCAACGTTCCCAACCACCTGTACGCCATCACCCCAGCGGTTTCCGTCTCCTCCGGGTGGCTGGTTGCGCATGACCACGTGGTATGTGTAACGTGTGTGTGGAACCCAGGTTAAGGTAAATTTAATTTCAGTTCAAAGACCAAGAGTGTGGTATGCGAAAGCCCACATTCCTGTTAATTTGTTAAGATCTCAACCTCAATATTCAAAAAAGGACTCTTCTATTAATTCGTAAGATGAGCGGTGGCATGACTGCTGGTAATCATATTTGAATTGTTTCGCCAGGTTTACTGGTATCGCTGGCCCGGATGGATAAATAATTTCTGTATATCGCAAGAGCATCACGATTTTCCATTCCACTGTGGTGCCAAGCCCTGCGCTGTGCCAGGCTAGGTGCACCTGCACACCCACACCCAGCAATTGGGCCATGAGGGGGGGGTTGCAATGTCACGGGTGAGTGAGTCGTGCACCAGAAGCGGTGCCGAGTTGCGGAATGAGCAGTGCCGAATTGTGTGATGGGGATGGCTGATTGGCTTGTTGTGCATACCAGATTGGGTGCACATGGGCACGCCCTGAGTTTGAGCCAGGAGAGAGAGAACTGTGGTGCGAGCGGGGCGCATGTTGGGTCTGATTGGCTGGGCACTGTTGCTATGGGTGGTCGACCGAAGAGAGGCAATCGACAGGTGAGGACGGTTAGGAGCAAGCGGTTCACCCCAAGGCATAAACAACTCGGGTGATGCAACGATCAAAAGTTCGAGAGACGAGAGTAAGCCAGTGGCAGCACGAGGTTGAGGTGACATCGCATAGAAAATTCTGGAAGGGGGCTGAGGGAATAAAAGGGAGATGCGCAGAGAGTTGAGACAGTTGGATGTGAACATGACAGCTGACGGTGTGATGTAGGGTATGGCGGACCGCTCGAGTGGGAGCTCGGTTGACGCGCAGAGTGTTGTTATTGTGTTCAATGAATACAAGTTCTGCAAGGCAAGGAGCCCCCTGTCCTCATTACTGGTGTCGCCACCGCGTGAGGAGCGACGGTGCGCAGATCCCGGGATCCACGGGGCGTGACACTACTACCACCTGTAACCAAAGCAATGCCATTGTATTGCAGAATTGCTACGATTATCTGGCTTGCAATCGCCTATCGTCTCAATAACTGTACCACAGAATTGGTGATTCGTAAATTCTTTTCATTCCGGTAATCGCTGTTGCAAATCGCTAAATAACAAAACCAAATCAACAGATCACTATGAGAATCGCCATTCCGAGTGTCACTCTAAAAGCGTGTAGGTCAGGCTTAGTCAGCCTGACAGCATATGTTAATTAATTCATAGTTTGTGCGTGCTTCCACGAGCGCTGCGATTCTCCGTGTAGTTAGTCGATCCGACACTGGTAGGTGAATTGAAGTGATGCGTGTGTTATGATGACTTCGTTTTAATCGAAGTTGGGTTTTTTTGTGTGTCTGGACCTCGTGTTGCCGCTCATTCTTTGGGCCAGGATATGAAGCCCGGGCCTCAAATACCGTACGGAGAGAACCAGCACAGATGTGGGTTTTGAGAGTAGAATTGAGCCCCTCTCGTGTTAAATTATTGCCACGCTCACGCTCTACATAATGAACTGTGTTGTTTTCTAAATTCTTGCTGCCGATGCTAACGATTCTCTTACACTGTTAACCTAATACCCGGTCTTAATGTTATCACAATTTGGATTGTAGACTTTCGGTCTGAGTACCAGTCGGCTATCCCCTCCACCACTATCTACGTATCACATGCAGGGTAAGGTCATTATTAAAATCTCTCGACTGTCCTTGCAATCTCCTACGTGCTAACCAAACCTTGGATTCATGTCATTATCATAATCTCTCGACTGCCCTTGTAATCTTCGATGTGCTAATCAAACCTTGGATTCATGACTACCAACCTTTACTTATCGAACAGTTTTGCCAAGTTAGGAGTGTTGATATAATTGTTTTACTTTTGCTGCATGTCACGACTAGCCATATGAGTAGCCTATTTCATGCCGCTCAGATAAACATCTCTTAGTTCCTATGTACTCTGCCAAGTTCCAAGACAACAAGACAAATATTCAGTCTGGGCCAAGAATCGCCACCTCGGAGGCATTACCTGGACATGCCACGGGGATAATCAGAGCAACAGGGGACTCTGCATGTAACAGTGTGCCCGATAATATCCCATACTAGTTTCCAAAAAAAAGCTAAAACCTCTACTATAACCCGTTTACTTATAATACATGCACTTTGTTTGTAATCTAGTCTTCCCTTATCTCTCACAATGTCTTCATATTTTTGCATATTCATTTCCTGACTTTTTTTGCGGAGAGAATGGGCATGTCAACAATAACGACATAAGAACGGAAAATCAGCAACAATATTTTTTGGGGGTGTTTTTTTTACAAATCCGAGTTGTGGAGAGAACGGCATGTCAACAACAACATCAGGACAGTTCGACTGAAAGTCAGATAGTAGCAATAAATGACAGGACATAAAGTGGGGAAAAAAAAGATTCTTCAGCAACGGACAGGTTGGTTATGGGTATGCCCCATCAGGAAACCAAATCGAAAGTATGGCCGCATCTGTGAGTGGCAGATGTCACATGTTGAGTAAAGCCAAGAAAGGTCAGGGTGTCCATGATATCCCTTGCAAGAGGGCTCTTTAGAGAGTCAACATGGATGTTGAATCGCCAAGAATTAGGCTCTTTTCAGAACTGGAGCACAGCTCAGAAAGCAGCTCAGACAGTTCACTGACAAAAGACGAGGAGTCTCCGAGTGGGTGATAGAGTAACACCAACTGCACAGGTTGAGCCAACCTCCAATCCAGAGACATTTGCTTGAGTGAATTGAAGGTCGGCGACGGAATCGGACAGATGAGGGCAGACACACGGTGGAGAACTGCTAGGCTGCCACCACAGCCCTGTAAACGAGCCTTCTGATGGAATACAGAAATAATATTCTCTCCTCTTTAACGCACTATTTCCTCAAAAATGGTTTGCCTTGATAATATTACTCTACCTCGAAATAAAAAAAAACTTCATTGAATGTGTTGCTACATAGCTCCCAAAGATGCAGAAAAGCTTCTTGAGGAATTAATTTCTGCTCTGTTCAAGGGTGAGTTAATCCTTATGAGTAACCTACAATGGAACTGGATTGACCCACCAAATGAAGCTTTATCCATTGCAAATGAATTCAACCTTTCTCAACTAATAAACTTCTTCGCCAGGCCTAACCTAAAAAATAGAAACCACTCTTCCCTGTTGGCTGTAATTTTGACTAATGCATCAGATATATTTTCCACTGGAGGTGTCCTCGGCAATCACCTGAGTGATCACTATAATTATTAGTAATAGATTATCGCAACTGTTTACCCAAAATGTTTATTGAAACGCTCCATGAAAAATCTTGACAAGCAGGCATTCACACTTGATGTATGCCATATTGACTGGGAATCAATGTACAAATTTACATTCCTGGATACAGTCTGGACCTAGTTTATAAAAACAATTCCTGCAGTTAAATGATAAACATGCTCCATTAACAAAATTCTAAATTGAAGGAAATCGTCCACCTTGCTTTGACCCACAAATTGCCACACTCCTGAAGACCACAGATGCAGCAAGGAAATCAGCAAAGAAGAGTGATCTCGACAGAAACTTGTTAGAGTTCAGAATCTTGGACAACCGTTACACTAAATTAGTACGAAATGCTAAAAGAGATTATTTCCAGAATAACCTCTTTGCTTCACATTCAACGTTTTTCTGGTCTGCTAACAAAGCTGTTGGAAACAAGTTTAGTACTAACCGGACATTTAATAGGTGGCCTTGATTTTCAGTTCTCTACATCTAGAGCTTACAAGCTCACTGTGTACTTTTCTGCTGTAATAATAAACATCTATGTAATGATGCAGGTGTTCACGGCTCGATGCATGATTGCTTCGAAAAGCTGCTCTCTTGGGACAGCTGCGTCGATCGCTCCCTCTCTCCCACCCATCTCTTCATCTACAATAACTATTTCCCATCTTTCATTGCATCAACAGCTTAAAATATTTCATACATTCATACCATCGTCACGGTTCAACTATATTTGATCTGTAATAATTTCTCATTCTATCAGGACATCAACAAAATAATCCGTTCCATTCATGAACACCATCGAATCTTATTAAATATATTTCACTCAAGTAATATTCTCGGATTTCTCCACATTCATCGCTATTAGTTTGTATAGGCAGGTGTACGCATACGCTTTGGGTACTTTTTGTCAGTGTACATATGTAATAAGTAGAACAGGTTTTTACCTGTTCTACTTATTTGTCAGAAATGGTAAAAACATGTTCTACTTATTACAGGTGTATGCATATTTATAATTTTCGCCAAGCCTGGGGTCTAACCACGGTGCATAGGTAACAGTAATAAACTCTGGATAATGGTACTTTTGTACTTGCGTTATCAACTCCAGATGGCACGCAGCCCTCTGTGTGGGAAGGCGGTGGCATTTTCACGGTGTCTGCACGGCGGTGTGAATCTGGATGTCATTACAACTGCCGCTCATGCCAGGGGGCAATTACGGTAGGCAGGTTCAGGCTCTTCTTCTAGCATACTATGCTTGGGCGGAGGGTGGCTCGTCGTCGTTCAGGTTTCCCAGATGTTCCCATAATTTAAACGTACGCATGAATTAGCTGATAGCATCATAGAACATAGAACGCAATGTTTGGGAATGTTGGCGCCAGCTAACCATGTCTGCACCCCCTCCACCGCCTATCTGGAGTCATTCTCTCGTCCAATGAATACGTTCAACAAAGAATACTGTGTGGCCACATGGCGATATAAGAAATTATTAGTATTGCCATGGACATGGATGTGAAGCGTTAAGGGAATAGGTGACACTCGGTCGCTCTACAGCCTGGCTGGTAATGGCCAATGAGCACGGAATCTCAGAATGTAATAATGTCCTACATTTTCGAAGAAACCCGAATCTTGATTTTGCTCTTGATCAAATAATAACCTTTATATATAGCACCTTTCATATACTCCATTTCTTTGCATTACTTGTGAATATGAACTGTTAAAATGAAGGCCTTATTGTAGGGAATTGTTATCCAATTATAGGGCTGAGGTCCTGACATGCGTTGTAGTGCATTACGACGCGTCAACGTGACAAACCAGGCTCTATAGTCACTGAGAACGGACTGTGACCACACTCGTGGCGACGCGGTTATCATGCAGAGTGGAGTGATGGGAATGTATTGGACTTTACCCTTGCTGAGTGATTATATTCTCCCCATGCACAACACAGCAGCGAGTCACAAACTAAGCTTCTCATTAATCCCTACTGTAAATAAAGTGATGGCGTAGTGGGGTAGTGTAGTGGTAATGTGATGTAATCAAATTGTAGGCTGGTGTAGCATAAGAGTTTGGTGGCGTGGTATAATGCGCATGCATGGTGCGGTGTAGTGTAGTGGTGGAGGGTTGTGATGTAATGTAGCAGTAAAGAGTACTGATGTAGTGCAGTTTAGTGGAGCAAAGTGCTGTAGTGTAGTAGTGTAGTGGTGCAGCGATGTAGTCTAGTGACGTCGTATAGGGTGCAACACAACAGTGTAATGCAGTGGGGCACAGTGCTGCAGTATGACGGTGTACTATAGTGATGCAGTTGTTCGGGGCAGGCTGTAATGTAGTGGTATAGCACGGTGATAGGATGTAGCGTAATGGTGCAGTGCAGTGGAGCATAGTGCTCGAGTATCACTGTGTACTGTAGCAGTGCAGTGTAGACCTTTGTCTAGCGATGCAGTGCGGTGGTGTAGCGTCGTGTGGAGATGTAGCCGTGTGCTGCAGCGTGCAGAGGACTGGCGCGGTGTGGAAGCGGTGAGCATCACAGACCCTGCAGCTCCGTGGCATTGGTAACATCGCATGGCAAGAAGACGCTTTTGTCTGCTGCAAATCGTGAATCCAGCTCCAACTTTGTTGCCTGTCCAACGGTGGCGTTGATGTCAACCAAAGACACCTGCGGAGGGAAAGACTCGTGTTCAGTAGAGATGCGGCTGGGATACGCCAGTCTGCTGCTGTGGCGCGTCTTACAACACACGGCGAGCAACTGCTCTTCACAACGGTTCCTACTCCAGAGCGGCAATGTTGCACACACGGGAAACCGGGCAGCAAGCAGGCTGGAGCCGCAGCGGGACCACTTGTGCATTCTCACAGACAGCAAGAAGGTTCTTGCCCGAGGTGGTTCGTATCCCACGTCGGGAACCATTCTATGTGGCGTTCGTGTGTCCTCCCCCTAGTGAAGGTCTTCCAGGTTCTCCAGTTTCATCCCACAGCTAAAATACGCATTAATCATTAATTAAACATAATATAAAGGGTGGCGCGTCTTGCAAATGTTCCTCGCAACTCTGAGTCATTCCACGTTCAAACAAGTACCTTTGACATTGAATATGTCCACATTATAAACTAAAATTACCATTAGAAATCATTGTTGATGTTAATTATAATTTTATTGACACGCACACATGCACATTTATGAGGTGCTTGAGCAAGAAGTCCGCAATTTAATTTAAATAGGAAAAGATGCCACTTCAGAGAACACACAACTCCACATAGAAAGGTGTCCATAGTATGAATCGAACTGCCTCAGGCAGGACCTTTTTTTTGGGTGGTGCAGATGTTACCGCTGCATATCTATCCTGCCGCGCAACAATCCATCTAATTCCATCTTCTAACGCCAGTCTTCAAGGCTGTTTAGCTGGCACATTAGAAGCCAGCTGGCCCTGAAGCCACCAGGACAGAATCCCTCCCACATCCTACCCATAAACGCAGCAGACCTCGCCTGTCACACTCAAACCCATGACTTCACGATACCTCCTTTCTAAAGGCATCGTCCTCGATGTGTGAATTGGGTGACAGAAGGACTGGTCACAAAGCCAGAGCTGGATCGTACGACCACAGTTTACACCACCACCGTGTGCCACCGTGTCCGATACCCAGTTGTAAGCAATCGAGTGGGCATAGCTGAGTATACCCTACTCGATGTGACGGGACAGGATTCTGAACGTACGGCAACTCGTCAACGACTCCTCAGACGAAAAACAAACCACAATAAGCACAACATTTAGAATTCCTCTCGACAGCTGCTCTTTCGCAATAGCAGTGTCTAGCATTCCTGCTCTCTCCGTAATGTTTCACCATCCACGTTGGAGGCATCATCTGGCTAGTCTTCAGAGAAATTGTCATACTTCAAGCCATGGAAACCCACATCAGACAAAATATTACCGAGGTTATTTCCTGTAACACACATCCTAAGGATTCATCTGACGATGTTGGAAAGGTGTAAGTAAAACGTTTAACAACTTGTCAGCGTCAACATCAGCTGAGATACTGCATGGCTCAAAATCAAGTGACATTTCCTACCCTCAATGCCGGCACCAATATTTGCAAGACAGTGCCTCCTATATATGACAAAGTTTGTGCTATAGAATGCCGTGTAGTGATCAGATGGGAGCCACACAGTAGAGGAAATCACGCTAACAAAAGATGAAAAGCACAGCTTCACTGCCGCTATATTTAACATGTAATGAGCCTCCCTCCTGGGGCTTTGTGCCATCAGCTTCACGGGGTCACACATCGACAGGGTATGGGCCGGATCACCCACCCGAGCGAGCTGCAGGGTGTTACTGCGTTGCGTTCAATAGACCATCCCCCAACTGAAATGTGCCTTCCCGGCACTAATTGTGTTGTGGAAACTTTGAGAGCCGTGGCTGTTGTGAGTACATTCTGTGTGCAATTTCCTCTTCCTTATTGGGAACCGGTCAAATGTAAATATTGAACAATCCAGCGCCCTCCCCCACCCCCCAATCTGGTGCGCACTGGCTCTTCCTCTACGGCACAGAAACTCCAATTCTAAATAGCTCTTCCCTTTAACAGTTTTAACTCTGTTATGCGCCCCGCCAATATAGATTGTACGATTAATCTGTGCCCTGAGCTCGATAATAAGGGCTGTGCACTCTATGTCCACGCTCATTGTTGCTGTAAGTTGATTTTTGAAGTGAAATGGCAATTTCTTCCTGTTAAATTCATACTCACATCAGCTTTTTCTCACGCACATCCTTACCCTTCAAACACCCAAGCTCTTTGGTGCATCACAGGGACATAGATACAGACAGACCCCTTTTAACAGCCAAACCCTAATCCCCAAATTTCACACCATGCCTCCCATTTCCATTTCTCCCATGCGTTTGCTTTCCCCATCCTCTTAATATGGCACGCAAACATAATCATGCACTTCACGCTTGATCTTTTTCACCACTCCTTTCTCCGTCCAGTTCTCCCTACAAAATATTCGAGGTTTCCTTGCTTCCCACAACACCAACTTCACACCGTTCACAATCATCCACACGTCCACTCCTTATGCAGCGCTCCCCAGAAATTCTACAAATACCACATGTTGCAATGTAGGCGGTCATCCATCCACAAACATTCCAGTATACTAAGATAAACAATTCGGCACTTTTGCGCAAAGCTGCCACTGATGAGAACGTCCTGTACCCTGTCATCCCGACTGCACTTTGAGCACTGAGCTAAAGACACAACCCTTCTGCGATGCTAAAAGTCCCACACAGATACACATCCCGGCACTGGTGGCCACGCAATATCCTTGTGGTTGATTGAATCTGAAAGAGCGTTATTAACAATCATATTCTATGGTTCCTATAATCTCCTGTTACCGGAACTAGCTTTATTGGTTCATCACCCATCCATGCATTGTACAGTGCATGCAACTCACCAAAGACACCCTCTTCATAGTCGTTATTTTACTTTCATTGATCTGCTCTGTTGTTGTTGTTATGCCGTTCTCTCCACTGCTTTGTGCAGCGCTTTGTGAGCCTCCGGTTCAAAAGCGCTCTAGAAATGTAAATATTATTATTATATGGGGGAGGCGCGGTAGCCCAGTGGTTAGCGCTGTCGCCTCACAGCAAGAAGGTCCCGGGTTCGAATCTCTCGGCTCGGGTGCCTTTCTGTGTGGAGTTTGCATGCTCTCCCCGTGGGTTTTCGCCGGGTACTCCGGTTTCCTCCCACAGTCCAAAAAGCATGCTGCTACATAGGTTAATTGGCTCGCAGGCTAAATTGCCCCGCAGTGCCCGGCGATGGACTGGCGTCCCGTCGTCGGGTGTATTCCTGCCTTACGCCCTGTGTTTCCGGGATAGGCTCCGGCTCAACGTGACCCTATATAGGATTAAGCGGTTTCAGATAATGAGATGAGGTTTCAGATAATGAGATGAGATTATTATATGGGGGCGGTGCTATCGGAGTAGCGAGGCGTCTGTAGTAGACAGCGACATAAGAGGGCTCCCAACCGTACATAACGGTCACATGTATGACAAGAAAACCGCAGTGACATTAATAGCGCAAAGCCACGGAGTCCAAACTGCATGGCGACCCGCGATTAAATTACTCTGTGCGTCGCGCATGCCATTACTAAATTATTAATATTGCGCGATGCGGTTTGCTCCTCAGCTGGAGGCAATCACATTTATTGAGGGTTAGCGAGGCTTCACCAAGCTATTTAAATATGATGGCACGGTTCACCACAACGCTGTTCTTCATGGAACTGCTGACGAGTTTGTGCGCATCGCACTGATTGAGTAATCGTCCCTTCCCCGAGCGGTGGGCAGTTCCCCTGGTTACGCCGCGCCACGCGCACATGGCAAGACGATAATGAGCTTGTTCTGCGCTTAAATGAAGCGTACGGACAATAGCATCGCGCTTTCAGCTCGAAACGTGTCCTTTTCGCCAGTGTACATATATAACGACTAGAAAATGTTTTTATCCATTTCTGGCAATTATACAGGTGTTAAGATCTTTAAACACCAAAATAGACACATTTCACAAAGTGTCTAGTTGGCAAAATCCACTCATACTTGTGGCAAAATATGCATACAGGAAGCTTTTATAACATATGCGTTGTCCTTCAAACTGGTATAGGACAATTAGTTTGCAAACTAGACACTTTGTGAAATTTGTCTATTTTGGTGTTTAAAGATCTTAACACCTGTATAATTGCCAGAAATCATTAAAAAAATGTCAAATAGTTTCATCGAAATGTGTCCGTTTCGCTGCATCGTGTCCGCTCGGAGGCACAAGGATGAAACGCTGACCAACAGAAGGACCATCCACGTGGCGAACCAGCTTAATGTTCCACTTTAGTTCTCGTGCCATCAACTTTCTTCAGCATTCTTTCGACTTCATCTAATGGTCATTAGAACTTCAGGGCACTTTACATTATAGAGGATTAAATGCGGGTCACAAGACATCTGAACCACCCTGTATATTAAAAGGCGCAATTAGCCAATTAGTGTGTGCTTACGCGTGGCAGCGCCCGGAGAAAACTCCACGCGTGTCAGGGGAGCAATCAGGATAAGTCTACACAAAGGGTCTCATGGCAACCACCACCAACCCAGCCGCGGCGTGAATTCACCCGAGTGGGGCAAAGGTGCGGCTGCTCCGCGGCTTTCCGATTGTTCCGCCTTCCTTCTCTTGCAACGTCGTCAGTTTCCTCGGCATTGTTGCTCTTAAATGGTCTCAACGCTGACGGGTGGAAACGACGAAGCGATGTGCGCGTGGGGACCCCCGTCATGTGCGAGAGACGTGGCTCACAAAGGCGTTGCGGTAAACACTACTAACGACAGCCACCATTGTGGCAGCAGGAGCGCCCGTTTGAGCCGTCCAGCGAGGCTCCCTCTGGCTCGAGTCGCCCCCCCCCTCCACCTATGTGAACATACAGTAGGTCGTCCAAATGCATTGCGCTCCTGATTAATTAACCCCTGACACGTTTTTGCTTTGCTCGTTTCACTTTCGTAAAAATGGGCAATATATTTATTTATTTCAGTTTAATTGCATTCAGTTCAGTATCAGTACCCGCTTAATCCTATACAGGGCAGCGGGGGGACAGGAGCCTATCCCGGTAGACACAGGGCGTAAGGCGGGGCTATACCCTGGATGTGACGCTAGTACATCGCAAGGCACTGGGGACGATTTACTCAGCAGGCCAATGAACCTTGGTAGCAGCGTGTGTTTAGACGGTGGGAGGAAACTGGAGTAGCCGGCGAAAATTACGCGGATAAGGAGACAACATGCAAACTCCACAGAGAGGCACCCGTGCCGGGAACTGAACTCAAGGATTCTTGCTGTGAGGCGACAGCGCTACCCACTGCGCCATCGTGCCACCCGAATTACGTGTAGTCATTTTATATTGCTTACATTACATACCCATTGGTAAACGACGATATTAGGTTCTATAGAATCAAATGGGTGTCACAAAACAGCTTAACCACCCTGTACTGTGTTAATTGGGATAAGAGCAGTGTTAAAGGGGTGCCAGAGATAAGTGGAGGTAACCTCTTACATGAGGTTGTAAACATTGTAAACGTGGTGACTCTCCTACAACTCTCCACGACCTTCTCCATCATCACCCCCCTGTGTCTCCACCACCTCTGCGTGTTCTCATCACAACCACTCTAGCGGCATTTGCCATGGGGCAACCTCTCACCAGAGGGGGTGGCCATGGCGTCTGGCCGAGCGAGGTTCTGCCCCTGCTTACAACAAGCGAGTCCACATCGCATCGTGTGTCTCCTCCACCTCACTCACCTTGCCTCCCTTGCTGAGTATGGCCTCTGTGAACGCCTTCCCGAGACCCTGAGCCGCGCCGCTCACCAGCGCCACCTTCCCCTCGAGCAGCATCTCGGTGGTCTTCACCCCGACTGTTATCAACAAACTTTTCTGTGTACTTCACGCCGCTGGCTTCTCTGCTGATGTTAATCTCGCTCGGGTGCGGGCACGGCTCCGACACGCTCTGCTGCGCTCCTCACGTCTCGCCGCCTCTGCCCTCTCTTGTGAAGGGCACCAAGGTGTGACTGCTGGCTGATGCTTCCTGCGATCTCCGCCCACACGAGGCAGCCCTCAAAGTCATCATCACGCCGAGAGCCCGGCTCACGGGGGTTCGCGAGGGGTGGGCGCTAGGTGGCGGCAGAGCGGCGCGGCCGCCCTCCTCACACTCGCGACTCAACATCTCCTCACTCCGAGACAAGATATAAACATTAGCGTCTCTCGACTAACAGCCGTTACCCAGAACCAGCTCTCTGGGTTTATCGCAAACTCAGACCATGTTTTACAACTGCAGTAATTTTAAAGCTCTCATTACAAACAGGCCACACCTTTGACCAGACTGCTGTACAACGACCACAGTGAATAAACATCACCACGTGGTCCTGCCACTGTAATGAGAAGAATGTCAAATCTGATCAAAATGTCTGGCTTGTATCCCTTCATATTGCATGATAAATTGGTTTACAGACTTTGAATATATTAGACACGTCATCTGCTTCCTCGTTTTGAAAGCATCTTTCCACAACGACCACCTGCTCTCTTTTCTGACCAATGAGCGAGTTTTAGATGTTAGTCTCTAATTATTTGCATTGTAATCCTGCAGGTAGGCAATTTACATCTCCACCCGTACATTGCCCAATATCTTGCAGCGAAGATGTTACATTACTCAGTGAGACATGAGCTTTGAACCCTCAAAGCTTTTGTCAAAATCATTGATAATTATTCAGTAGACGCCCTTATCCAGGACGACTTACAGCACAATACATGTGTGGGGTCCCTTTCCACCACTCTATCCATCTCTCCCCCTAGTGCTTCAACCGTCTCCACTTGTAAGGGGATCGGCGCCGGTTCCTGAAGCCGGCGTCTGGTGGCCATCCCTACAGTAGCTCTCTCCTGTTAGTACCCACACCCGTGCTTAGGGCAACCCTATCTCTGGGCGACACTCGGTATCCCGCTCACTCTCACCCGGGCGCAAACACCTCGCTCCGCGCTCACAAACGCCCTGATCACACCACGATCACCCACGCAACGCTTCGATAAAAAAAATACCGGACAGCTGTGTCGAGTTGAAGGCTTTTACTGCTGCGGTCATGTGCGTCGCGGCGACTTCTCTCTCCCTAGCAGCCTGGTTTGCCCGACCGTCCTCCCTCCTCGCTCCCAGACAAAAGGACTTCCGCCTTGCTCCGCGCCTGTTCAAAATCTCCCGCTCCCGGACGTACCGCCCCTTTTAACCGCTCTGTCTCTCTCCACCAATCAGCGCCGCCTTCCCCATTACGCTGCACTGTCCTCCGAAAGCTCCGCCCGCTTGGCCCTGCAATGCATGCCGGTTGGACGGCCCCTCTTCCGGCCGGCAACTCGCCGGAACACAATTGTCTGCAGCTTTAACGTTCCGGGGGAGTTATTCTCTCTCTCCCCGGCAGAACTTGTAGGTGGACCCGGCGCCCCCTAGGCCAAATTCCAGCTGACGAAGGAACCACGAACCAACCTGTTCTACCACAGGGTCCATGGATAAAACCTCCGTCGCTGGGGCCGAGTCCATCGTCGCTCTGCTACCCCCCGAACCTCGTGTCGTGCGGACATTGCATCAGTGTGGGACAGTATTTGCTGTTGTCAAATGTCCGCCCGAACAACGGATGCGCGCAGGCATCAGGTAAGTGGTGTGCAGGGATGATGAATGCGTGAGTGACCGTGTGACACAACATACTTTCATGGGGGAGGTCACAGGGGCGGACATAACGAAAACACAGCCAGCGTCCCTGGTGGTTCCGAGGCCCACGAAGTGGGCCTCCACACATGTAAATATTTAAAATAAATATATACAAAATAGTACCGATTTCCCAACACTGAAAAATGTCAACGTGTTCTCAGACCTATAAGTAATGGTTGTAGAGTTGTGTCTTGAGTTGTGGTGCCACGAGCAATTAACCTCAAACGCGTGACCCGACATCATCGACTCCGCGACTATGTATTCATCCCGGCCCAACACGCACCCCGCACCACACGTGCAGCACATACCAGACTCGCACACATCGTGAAAATACCGTTTAGTTTAACCCCACCATGACCTCCCCTCGCATCCCCCGGAACGATTTTTTATCCAGAGAAGGTACAGGTCCCCTTTTCCCCGCGCAAGACGAGGGAAATCGGGTAACAAAGGGGGACCGTGGTTAAGATGGGCTCTGGGGCCATACCGGGCACGATGGCCGTCACGTGGTACATTCGAGAGCGACGGAGAAAAGCTCCGTTAAGTTGTGCATTTGTTAGCTTCTAGTTGATGGGCGAATCACCACCAGGCAGCTCGGTAAAGGGAGGAGGTGCCGTTCTCCACCACCAATCATGCAAGCATATGTCTCTCGATTCGAGGTTGGCTGAACCTGTGAAATTGGTGCTGGTCTACTGCCCACGTGGAGCCTCCACTTCTTTCGTTAACGAATTGTGGGAGCTGCTTTTTAAGCTGTGCTCCAGTTCGGAGAGGTTCACGTTGACTCTCCAAAGAGCTCCCTTGCAAGGGATCTCATGACCACTCGTTTGGCTTCATTGAAAATATGACGTCTGCCACTCACAGATGTGGCCTTCTTCTGGACCCAGTTTGCTCCAGGGGGCATAACTAACCAACCTGTCACTGATACTGTTTATCTGATCAATCTGCCGTGTCGTATAATGTCCAGGTACTGCCACCCATTTCGATCACTAAGAGCCAAATCCAATTCGGAAATTTTGACTCCATCACTCCAGACTTATGCTCCGCTGCAAACAACAATTCATAATAATATTTTCATTTCTACAGCGCTTTTCACCCGAGGGGCACAAAGTGCTGCATAAAGCGTAAAGAGCGCATCCCGCAGCCCAATTGTTCATCACTCTCTGCCTCGGTTCACTCTGCCTCTGATGTGATAGTGGAAACTTTAAACAGCTCGCTACCACACATAGTGGATGTTTTGGCCTCAATCACATCACACTGTCTCAGGTGGAAATAATCCCCCTGGAATAGTGTTGAACTCCAGGAGCTGGGCGGCGCGGTGGCCCAGTGGTTAGCGCTGTCGCCTCACAGCAAGAAGGTCCCGGGTTCGAATCTCTCGGCTCGGGTGCCTTTCTGTGTGGAGTTTGCATGCTCTCCCCGTGTCCGCGTGGGTTTTCACCGGGTACTCCGGTTTCCTCCCACAGTCCAAAAGCATGCTCCTGGATAGGTTGATTGGCTCGCAGACTAAAATTGTCCCGCAATGCCCGGCGATGGACTGGCGTCCCGTCGTCGGGTGGATTCCTGCCTCACCGTGACCCTATATATATAGGATTAAGCGGTTTCAAATAATGAGATGAGATGAGACTCCAGGAGCTCAACGTGAATGCACACAGGGCCAAACGGATTTGGAGAAAATCTGGCCTCACCATCCATACTCAAATGTATGAGGACCAGCTCAATCGCTGCAGGAAAGCAAATTTCAATCGCTTGCCACCTTCGTCACTAATCTCTTCAGCAACTCACTTCACTCCACCATAACGCCCCAACTATTCAAATATGCTTCAGTAACCCATCTGCTCAAGACATTGGCCTCGATTGCAACATCCCTGATAATTATCGACCCATCTTCAATCTACCAGTCATATGTAAGGTCCGGGCGGCACGGTGTCCCAGTGGGTAGCGCTGTCGCCTCACAGCAAGAAGATCCCGGTTTCGAATTTCAGCTCGGGTGCCTTTCTGTGTGGAGTTTGCATGTTCTCCCCGTGTCGGCGTGGGTTTTTGCCGGGCGCTCCGGTTTCCTCCCACAGTCGAAAAAACATGTTACTGTATAGGTTAATTAGCTTGCAGACTAAAGTGCCCGCCGTGCCCGGTGATGGACTGGCGTCCCATCGTAGGTATATATCTTTCCTTGCACCCTGTGTCTGCCGGGATAGGCTCAGGCTCACCGTGATCCTGTACAGGACTAAGCGGTTTCAGACAATAAGATGATATGAGATTTAAGGTCATTGAACGTGCAGTAGCCCATAACTCCAGAAACACCTTCTCAACAATGACCTTGATCTCTTCCAAAGAAATCATTGTTGTCCATGCTGGGTTCAGATCCGGCCATAGTACTGATGACTGCTCTGGTCAAAATAGTTAATGACCTACTTGTCACTGCTGATGAAGGCTTGTCAAGTATTTTTGTCCTCATGCTCTCCCCGTGTCCGCGTGGGTTTTCGCCGGGCACTCCGGTTTCCTCCCACAGTCCAAAAAGCATGCTGCTACATAGGTTAATTGGCTCGCAGGCTAAATTGCCCCGCAGTGCCCGGCGATGGACTGGCGTCCCATCGTCGTTATATCCTTGCCTTGCGCCCTGTGTCTGCCGGAATAGGCTCCGGCTTCACCGTGACCCTGTATAGGACTAAGCGGTTTCAGACAATGAGATGACAGATGAGAATTATTTTACGTGTTATTTGATGTCCATTGATTTATAATCATTATTTTACTTCATTGATCTATTCTGATGTTGTTGACTTGCCGTTTTCTCCATAGCTCTGTGCAGCGCTTTGCGACCCTCCGGTGAAAGTCTCTTTAGAAATGCAATTGTTGTCATGAAATAGGATGGAGTCCTGGACGTCTGGTGTTGCGCAGAGCGCGCGCGACGCGTTAGCCCGACTGTGAGGGCTGTGTGTGATCGAGCGAGCGAGGAGTGGTCCTGTTGTTTGCCAAGGTTGCGTGTGCGCTCGTGGGCTGCGAGCGGATGTACTGGATCTGCGCGCTGAGTGGTGCGAGAGGGCGCCAGCTGGTCCCGTGGTCATCAGGGTTCTGTGGGTGCGCTCGGGATACGAGCGCGTAGCGAGACAACGCCGGGGAGGGATGGAGCCCGATGGTACGCTCGCAGCGCACGCTTGGCAAGTGGAGGCTCCACGTAGTCTTGTTAGCGGGGTGTCTGATGTACTGGGTTCGATATTGATTACGCACAGCTCTCGCGCACTTTGTGCGGAAGTACCGTTCGAATGAGCGGCGGCACGGGCAAGTTATTAAGGACACATCGTGGTACTACAACACCTTGTTGGGGTGGGTGGTGTGCGACAGCAGCTGTGTGCGAGTGAGCGCGGTGTGGGTGAGGATCAATTGTGGAGCGACCACATGCGGACAAGGCAAGCCACTGCGAGTGCGGAGGGTGCACTGTGGGTGTCCGCGTGGGTGAGCTCGTTAGCCAGCCAGAGCGTACGCCGCGCGAGTTGGAAAGGTGCTGTCGCTGTATGACAGAATAAGGCTTCGCCGTTCCCGTGCGGACAGATCTGCCCACTGCCCGCGACGTAGTCGGGCCCAGGGGTAGGGGCTAATGCGTATGGCCTCGCTCTCCCTGCCGTGGTGGACGGAGTCAGGATAAGAGGATAACGTGGCTCGGCAGCGCAGTAACAAAGCAGCGAGCCGAGAGCGAAAGTGTGGCGCGACCATTCAACCAGAAGTTGCCGAGCGGGAAGAGCGAGATGGGGTGTAGGGGAAGATGGTGAAGCAGAGATAAAATTGGCGAAGACAACGATGGGTAACAACCAAGATTTTGAATTTGATGCATGCAGCCACAGACAGCCAGTGTCGAGAGTTCAGTTCTAGAGTCGTATGGGAAAAGCGAGCAATAGAAAATACTAAACTAGCAGTGGAATATCTAATACGTTGAAGTGGACAGATAGCATATGCAGGCAGATAAGCTAGGATACATCATTAAATTGACTCACATCAAGGTAGCGTCATGAAGGAGATTCACCTGCGTCCAATGTACAGGGAGGTCCAGGTGTCTTTTGACCCGAATTTAATTGTCTAAATCTTTTAAAAGTTTATACCAATGGGTGAGCAATGTATGAATATAAAATGACATATACACCGTATTAAATATCATTAAAGTAACTATTAAGTGTATTTGTTATCGGACCAGTAAGTGTGTTTGAGATCAGAATTATGAGAATAATGTTCACTTTTTACAGGGGGACCATTTTCGCCGATTAGACATCAGTGTGAGGGCCGCCGCACCGCTTGCCAAGACAAGCAGATGGTTGTTTACTGCCACCTACTGATGTGGTTGTTACTTTTATGCTTTGCGCTGAAACGCTCATTTGAAACCATCGGGTGAATCTGACAGCATTTATGATGTGGTGTTTTCACATTTGGGTGTTGTTGGGGACCGCACGTCAGGCAGGGGCCGCACTTTAGGTCACCAGGGGCCAGCAGTGGCCCGCGGATCTTGCAATAAAGAACACTGCTCTACGCACACATACGATGCTTATATGCTGCGCTCACTACAAATCATTAAACCTGTAGAAGTTGTTGATTATTTATCATTCATTGGGTCAGATGCTGTGTTGTCCACCGCCATCCACACGGCACAGCCACCCATATAGAATGGAGCAAGTGTTTATTTTCATGGGTGCTTATGTGTCTGCATTGAGGACATCTGGTTCATATCATTCGTAAGCACAAGTTTGTATTTGCACAAATTCCCACTTATTGATTACTCTTATAAAAACTTTAACACTTTCAGATTTAAATGCCTCTTTTTGTAACTACCATTAGCCTTCTTAAGCACCCTTCCACCTTCATCCAGGAATAAATGCAAGTTAATGCAATCACGTCAGCAGAAAACGTCAACAAGAGACGGCAGAAGAATGTCTTTCATGCTGTGAGGCGACAGCGCTAACCACTGGGCCACCGCGCCGCGAGAGCGAATCCTCTCCTAGTATAATTAAACGTGTCACGTGAACACACATGGTAAACTGTCATTAATTCAGCACACCGCTGTGGAGAGTGAATCACAACAGCTCTCGGTTCCAGCATCATGAGCGTGGAGAAGGATGCATGATACATTGGCGTTTTACTCGCACAATATGACCAATCAATTACGAACGATAACAGAGTGATTTGTGTTTCACAAACATGAGAATCAATCACTCTGACGTGCATGTATTGACCCAGCTTCATCCGCAAAATCAGCAGTGCCAGACCGCTCAGGTTAACATCATTTGATGAGTTTGAGTACACATTTTGAAAGTCGCGAGTGATCACCAGCAGTTGGTTATTGGGACAAAATGGTGGATGTTGATATTTTTCTAGATGACATTTAATGTTATGTCGCTAATGTGTGATTCAGAAATAGCTGAAACATTTAAAACTACTTTAAATATAAATGTGACAGTTATTTTCGGCCCACCCTGTATATGTATTAATAGGTCTAGCAGTTTTCATACACTGCGCTGACACCCTACATCATTGCACATTGGCTTGTCAATTAGTTTTAGACGCTGAATGTCTCATCTCATCTCATTGTCTGAAACCGCTTAGTCCTATACAGAGTCACGGTGAGCCGGAGCCTATCCCGGCAGACACGGCGCAAGGCAAGGATATACCGACGATGGGACGCCAGTCCATCGCCGGGGACGCTGAATGTGTTTTCAGTAAATTTTGACATCGTAAATTATATTCAAAATCACTTGTTTCGATGTTGAATGCAGAGTCTTTAATCGAAGCAGAGTAAGCGCATGCTTTGGAGTGAATGACCTTATTTCACCTATACATTACACCGTGTAGCACACAATCGGTTTCGGCGCAAATGGATCCAAACGTAACACAATGATCCATGATGAGCCGCGCCACGTGGCTCTCCTCAGCAGCCGAGCCGCGTCGAAGTGCCGATGCGGTCGATCTTCAATCCGAAACAACCGTTTCGCCCCTTTCTGGCTTCCCGTCCTTTCTTACGGCTCTTCCCCTCTTCCTGCAACCACCTGCGATTGCTGCGACTAACTTCGCTCAGCGCCTGCGGTGATGGGCCAGTGCGTCCCCAACTGGCCGTGTGCGCTCGACGGTGAAGCAACGATCGCGCTGCCAGGTAGCCGCCCGCTCCGCCGAGCTGTACGCGGGGCCGGCCGCTCGGGTCCCACCCGCGTCGACCAACCATCACCGGCCTGCCGCCGCCGCCGCTGCCGCTGTCCGCCCACGCCTCGCGCGTTCGGCCGCGGAAGCGCCGCTGATGTTTCACGAAGCTGGAGGTGAGCTGAGCCCAGTGCGGAGACGGGTCTTGGCCAGGGTCCCACCGGCTCTCGTGGTCCGCGGGAAGAGGCCTCCCAGCGGCCGCCGCGGGGGTAGCCGAGCGTTTGCGGACACCGCCGTGTACGCGCGCCGGGGCGCAGGAAGGGATCCCGAACAGCCAAGCCACACGCATTGATGTAGCTCTTACTTCAGAGCTGCTAGGGTACTCCGTGTCGTTGTGACCTCTGTGACGGTTGTCTGCAGCGAAGCGAGTATGTTTATCTTTGTGTTTTAACTGCTTGACCTGTGTATCTCTGCTGGCTTGTAATGCATTGGCCCTGGGTGAAGCTTGATATGTGTCCAATATGGGAATACCATTTCTCTGTGATAATGCCCTTAATTGTATGTAATAAGCAACAGCTCGACCGGTGTCATTTAAGCCTCCGTGAACAATTGCTTCGGCAGAAACATTCATGCGTTTGGGAGGCATCCCAGAATTCACTGGTTTGGAGGTGATATTGAACACAGCGGTAGTCACTTTGACACTCTCTTTGTTTCTTTCCGGGTTGAGGGAAGCGGCCAGTGTTAGGACGCGTTTCACATGGGTCATTCCCTTCTCCAGATTCCCAACGGAGACCTGAGGCAGCGTGCCAATCACAACCTCCCCTCCCTGCTGGAGTGAGACGTGTGGTCGTCGTGTTGCTATTGGACCGTTTCCATCTTCACTTTTAGCTCCATCGCCTTTGATTGAGGAGTTTAATTTGTCGCGCGACGTCCTTAGAGAGATCATGGGATCCATCTGCTGCTGAAGAATTTTTTTTTTGGGGGGGGGGAGGAGAGAGGGGTGGTGGGGATGTGGGGAGAAACGAGCGGACCATGGCAAGGACATGTTCAAATGATGTTAACTTGTTTCTCCAACATTACTCGTCTGAGCGCCCATCAACCAGATATTCTGTGCTGTTGTGGATTCAGCGTGCTGTGCATGTACAGGATGCACAGCACATGAACATTGGCAGAGATATCGCTAGACACTCATACGGGCAACGTGTTGCAGTTAACATTTAAATGTCTGTGTGAGTTAGGGACCCGTGCGGTAAGGCACGGCTAGGTAGGTAACGTTAACAGTTTTGCTTGTCAAGCACAGTTGAGGCACAGTGATGAAGTGATTTAAAACAATTTGAATTAAACATGTATAATGTATAATGCGTGACACAGTATTCGTCCGCAAAGAAGGGGTAGGCAACCGAGCAGCTAGCCGGTGCCTGCCCGCTAAACGCTGCATCCTATATATTATGATGGCATTGGCCAAACCTAAAGGAAACCCACGCAGAACAGGGGAAGAACACAAACTCTCCACAGAAAGGTGTCTGTGGCAGGAATCGAATCGCCGAGGTCAGGACCTTTTTTCTGTCACAGATGTTACTGTTGAATATGCCCCCTGCCGCCGACGGTGGCGTAGTGATGGAGCTAAATTACATTAAGTCATAATTTCTAAAATAAGCCACCTAACGTCAAATGAAACTCTCGCACGTGAATTACGAAGTCATTAATGCCAGTGGGCTTTTTTCAAATCGGCTGACCGTGTCGCCGTGCACGCACGACACCCCAGCAGCCGCATCATTGCGTGCTGTCGATCTGAACTTCGTCACTGCACAGTTATCTTCAGGTGTGTTGAACTATCTTTACTTTTCAAATGGCAAATTCAATGAGTTTGCCATTCCTAGAATCGGAACCTTAACGTGGTGGAGGGGTTTGTGTGCCTCAATGAACCTGGGGGTTGTGCTGTCCGGCACCTCGGCACCTGGTTGGGTCACCTATGACAGATTGGCCTGAGATGAGGGGCCAGACAACTAACGATTCGAGCAACCATAATGAAAAGAACAAAGACGGCTGGGAGAAACTCTCCTGGACAAGGCAAACTGGTGCCCACTTCGAGAGCCTGTGTGTCGACCTCACAGGTGAGCGCCTGGTGACCAGGTGATCCACGTTGCTCAGTCAGGGACAACCTAAAAAAGTGACGTGGGGCTGCTGCCTTGTGGGCCCACCACCTGCAAGGCAAATAATAAGGGTCCAGTGCATGCACCTTCAGCAGCAGACAAAGGCAGAGTGGATCTCGGCGTGCTAGACCCTTGGCAAAAGAAACTGATTCTTGGAACTTGGAATGTCACTTCTCTGGGAGGTAAGGAACTGGAACTTATGCAGGAGGCTGAGAGATACCGACTGGATATAGTTGGGCTCACCTCCACGCACAGTGTCGGCTCTGAAACCAAACTCCTCGATAGAGGTTGGACTCTCTGCTACTCCGGAGCCGCACATGGGGAGAGGCGCCAGGCGGTGACGAGGATACTCACCAGCCCCCGGCTAAGTGCCACTCAGTTGGAGTTTGTCCCAGTGAATGAGAAGATGACCTCAATGCGACTTTGGGTAGCGGAGAGAAGGGCTCTGTTGCGTGTGCATACGCGCCAAACATCGGTTGATAGTATACTACCTTCTTGGAGATCGTGGGTGGAGTACTCGAAAACAGTGCACCCGGTGACTCCAAAGATCTACTGGGAGAATTAAACGCCTTTGTGGGCAATTATGTCGAAACCTGGAGGGGTGTGACTGGGAGTAATGGCCTTTCCGATCTGAACCTGAGCAGTGTTCTGATGTTGGACTTCTGTGCTGGTCAACGACTGTACACAAACACAATGTTCGAACTAAGGAGGCTCATACGTGTAACCAGAGCATCTTGGGCTAGAGGTCGATGCTCCATTGTCTAGTTGTCTCATCGGGCCTGAAGGCATATGTTTTGCACACTCTAAAAAGAGAGGAGCAGAGTTATTTACCCATCACCCACCACCTGGTGGTGAGCTGGATCAGACAGCAGGGTAGGATGCCAGACAGATCTGGTCAGCCCAAACGATTATTGAGCGTTTAATGAGAATGACTGGTGGAGGACCCTGTCCGGAGCGATTTCAGCTTTCACCTCCAAAAGAGTTTTTGTTACATTCCAGAGGAAGGCTGAGGATATAGAATCCGAATGAACCACGTTTAAAGCCTCCATTATGGAAGCGGCTGCTCGGAGCTGTGGCCAGCAGAAGGTCGGTGCCTGTTATGGTGGCAACCTCAAGACCTACTGGTGGACACTAGTGGTGAGGAAAGCTGAAAAGGAGTCCTTCCGTGTTTGGTTTGTACCTGTGTTAAAATAGACTCACAGTTTTAATATTAAACTCAGGTTGACAGAGAAATACTCTATGTCGCAGAGTTTGTCCATAGAAGTATATGTGGAAAAGCCTTGAATTGACAGGTAAAGCACCGACATGTTGCAGTAAGAAATGGATAGCAGATGGTCATGAATACATCGGTGACCGCAGCAGCAGTAGGCGTCCTGCTGTGGCATGAAGACATTTGCGCCAAGTGCTAAGTACTATTAATAGTGACGCGTTTTAATTCAGCGTTGCTATTTAAACCTGCACAAATCCTGCTTCAGCAGCTGTATACAGAAGTGATTCTTGTTTTTAGCGCTCTCCTCCCCCACCGCTGCTGACATGACGAGCAAGTGTGCGCAGAGTGATGGACGCCACGCGCCTGTATCGCGGATGAGCGGGTGATTCATTTGGCTTCTCATTGCGCGGAGTTCGCTCATTAGGGCAAGGAGATGTTTCCAATTTTGTCGCCAAGGGTAACATCTGCACCGCATAGGCAGTTCTATTTACTTTAATTCGAAGGCTTTCGTGACCAATATTATCGATGAAATTCATTTTTTGGGTCAGTTCACTAAATAATAGTGTCGTTAATCCCTCCACCACCCGACACGGCCAATCAGTAAGGTTTGTCACGTGAACAGAACGTCCCAATTCCTTCACTATCTCAGCACACCGGTGTGTGGGAGAGCAAACCCAGAGTATTTTACAGTATTTTACAAAAATACGGTGCATTAAGCCATACACAAGCTAGGCATGTATAAAAATGCGCTTGCATATTGTGCCCGTGTATTATAGCTCCAAAGCATCCACTATAACCCCCTCTCTATTAGTCAGGACCCATCCTATGCCATAGATCGGGTCACGTCAAGGGGCGGGGTCACGCCAACGGGCGGTTCCGCGATCTGGGCGGAGCCAAGCCAGAGGTAGCACCCCGAGGTCACCGTACATATGGGTAGGGGGCCAGGGGGAGAGGGATGAAGAGAGAGGGCTCGAGCAACCGCTGGCTTCTTCTGGCCGGAGAAGGGAGAAGTGGTAGCAAAGATTGTGAATAAATACCACACAGAACGTGCCACGTATCCTGCTATGGCTGGCTCTAATGTGTGGCATGTGGGGACAATTGAGATTGAGAGAGTGGGGCACAGGAGAGGTGCCAACACAGGTTTGTAACCAGTGACACGTGGAGCTTTGCGCCTCCATACCACACGCTGTTTGCTGATTGAACATTTTGACACCTGCTCTGTTATTTCCAAAAAGGATAAAGCATTTTCTTTTTTTTCATCATCTGTATACTGGGAAAAATATCTCCATAGTTACAAAACCACACTCCACAGGGATGCCATTGGAAAAGAGCTTATTAGCTCCATGGGCCTTACCAAAAATAGACTGAAATCCAAAGGGCACACACACAAATACTTCATATGCGCATGCGCCGCTATGATATCAAGCAGTGGTTCCCAACTGTTAAGGCCCCTCTTGCCTTGTTTGGCATTTAGCTCCTTAACATATGACAATACGCTTAAATCGAATTTAAATAGAGTTGCCCTGCGCCTCATGTCCCCTTGTCTCCCTTCAGACACACGAAGAACCCTGCTTCCTCCAATGTATGACGTTGATGAGATGTCCTAGTTTGGCACAATCTTCTCTGCCATAACTCCTCCGACTTTGTTCAAATTAGCTGTGCTTGAACCCCACGATTGTGACCTTTTTACCCGGAGTCTGTCACAAGCACTCTTTCGAGATCTTTTATGTCAAGCTGAAGACTTATTTTTAGAGTCTAGCATTTTAATTGTGTTCAATGTTTAACTGTTGGGGGATTTGAACTGGGGTTTATGAAAGGCGATACATAAATAAGATTATTATTTCATGTATTTTACATTTCTGTCAATCATTACTCAGTTTGTACACCGTGCTACTGGATTTTTTATATTGCTCAGAGTGGCCACTTTTAATTCGAGACTCAAAACCGATTTCTATAACTTATCCTTCTGGATGTATTATGACTTCTTACGATTATATCACTCTTATGTTTATTTTTATTATTTCATGATTGTTTTATAATTTTCTTTGTAAATGTTTTTTTTTCTTAATTTACGTGACATAACCTTGAACCTTATAGAAATTGAATGCACTTTATAAATTAATATTACTAATCCACTATTCAGTCTTAAATTCTACCATATCTGCAGCATCAATCAGTATATCACGGACAGAAAACCCGTTATATCAGGGATGCATTCCCGTGAAATGCGACTTAAATGTACATAACTTGATGTGAACTCTAATTTCCCATAGACGTGTAACGACTTTAAAGCAAAGGCCTTCAGTTGAAGCCTGGGGAGACCCGCCTAATTACCCGGTTTCCCGTCCTTTTACAAACAGCAGTTTTCCCTCCCCTTCGAAACTTTTCCCAGTCTATCGCATCTTTTGAATTCGCATCCAAATCTATTGCTCCCAGGGTGGCGCGGTGGCCCAGTGGTTAGCGCTGACGCCTCACAGCAAGAAGGTCCCGGGTTCGAATCTCTCGGCTCGGGTGCCTTTCTGTGTGGAGTTTGCATGCTCTCCCCGTGTCCGCGTGGGTTTTCGCCGGGTACTCCGGTTTCCTCCCACAGTCCAAAATGCTCCTGGATAGGTTGATTGGTTCGCAGACTAAAATTGTCCCGCAATGCCCGGCGATGGACTGGCGTCCCGTCGTCGGGTGTATTCCTGCCTTACGCCCTGTTTCCAGGATAGGCTCCGGCTCACCGTGACCCTATATAGGATTAAGCGGTTTCAGATAATGAGATGAGATCTATTGCTCCCCACGCACGCCGCAGAAAGAACCCCCATTGTCCAAGACCAGGGTAGAAGGGCCAAAGCGAGAAGAAATGAGGAACCAGGGGTGGAGCTGAGGGGACCAACTTACAGGGAGACGGAACAGGAGGCAGAACCTTCTGTGGAACTTTTGGTCAGGAAACCACTGCGTGTGGAGAAGGAAAGAGAGCAGAGGAACACGTGGGACCTCATCCTTTCTACTCGATGTTGTTGTCGTTAACGTGCCGTTCTCTACACCGCCCTGTGCAGCGCTTTGTGACCCTCGGGTGAAAAGCGCTCTAACAGTGCAAATATTATTAGTATTATTATCCTTAACCCCCGTCGTAACCCCATATTAACCACATCAATGTTCCCCTTTTTATAACCTCAGTTACCCGGCTGTTACTGTTGGTGTTCAGTTTAAGACGTTACCTCATGTGGTGTTAAATTAACCCACTCCAAGTTCAACGCCGTCTCTAAGTGTTAATAGACGTAAAGTTAAAATTAAGAGTCGCATTCCCTGCCTTGAGCAGTGGTGGAGTAAAGCACACAAGCGTGCAGGGTCACCTGCTTCTCCATCTTTGAAGCTGGAGCCACAGGCACATTCACCAGTTAGGATGGCGCAGTGGTAACATTTGTGCCTCACAGAAATAAAGCTCCGCTGCCCGAGGCTGTCCGGTTTCGTCCTTAGTGTCCCTTTATGTGCGGAGTTTGCCTCTGTCCCACTCTTCTCTGCGTGGGTTTCCTCTCACACACACAACTCCACACAATTGATTGATAGCATTACATGGAGGAGACATTGTGTGGAGAATCTTCGTGCAGGACGAACCACGTGGTTACATCTCTACGGATATCTGCGGTTATCTCGCGCCTCCACATCGTTCTCTATTCGAACGAAAGCCGTCGAAATTTAACCATTACTGTGCCACGCGTTATGAGCTGTCATATTTTTATTATTGTCGTCAATGCATCTGTTTTTAACTCACTGCGATTGAAGCATACTGATTTAAGTATTTCACTATATAGGGCACAACAGACACTTAGCTCTTGATCCAATCACAATCAACACTGCACCCTATGTATCATTCATTCATGATAATAACCGCTTAATCCTGCACATGGTCGCAAGGGGCGGCGGGGGGTGCACTGCCGATCCGGGCCGACAGAGGGTATAAGGCTGGGGAATACCCAAGATGTAATGCCAGTACATCGCAGGCCACATTTTTTGGTGCAATTTACTCAGCAGGCCAATTAACTAGGCAGCAGTGTGTCTTTGGACGGTGGGAGAAAACCGGAGTACCAGGCGAACACCCACGCGGACGCTGCGCTTTGAATGTAGACGTACCTAAGTCACAGGGCAAGACGTGGATTGATCACTTGAGATTGCGTACCATAGTTCTGTAACTCCTTAAGCTATCGCAACTACATCCATCGCATCACCATGATCCATCGCAAAGCCACATCCCACGAAAAATGTTTCATTTCAAAAAAACGTGCACCTGTGACTGCTGCGACCACTGCGCCAGACTCTCACCTCGTGCGAAGGTGAAGCTTGCATCACCGTCTCATTCACCACCGCCGCCAGCAGAATTAACGCAGACAAGCGGAGCTGCATCGCTACTTCAAATGGCAGAAACGAGTGATGCCAACGACGGCTGCCTCCTCGCTATATATGTGTGTGTGTGTCGGGTGGGCATTGAGGGCGTGGGTTTGCGCTGGAGGCGTTTGTTGTGGCGGGGGGCCGGTGGTGAGAGGGCGCAAATGGAAAGTAGGGCCGCGTGAGATGGAGTTAAAGTGTGCCCTGTGTGGGCGAGGCGTGTGTGCCCAGCAGACAGTCGGCCGTGCACAGAAGTAACACAGCAACAAACGGCGTGTGCCACGTAGTGGTGGTGCCATTTTCACGGGACTTTTGCCAGGCCAGGTGTCACGCGAAGTGTCGAAGGCACGCCGGAAACAGGTTTCCAGGACAGATCTAGTTGTCATGGACTGATTGAGATGACTGGCCGAGTGGCACACACTGCACGCCCCACACACTGCGGGGCAACATTGTCACTCGATCCAATTGATGAGCGTTTTTCATAAAGAGAGGAAACCGAAGAACCCGGAGGAAGCCCACGCGGAACCGGGGAAGAGAGCACACATACGAACCGCCTCAAGCAACACTTTCTTTCTGTGAAGCGTTTACCACTGCACCACCTTGCCACTATGTTACGGGTGTTATATCACTGAAAAGTGACGTAGCCTGCAGCTTGCCCTCTGAGCCCGTTTGCACGTGTGCTGGATGATGTGTGTCACTGTGACACCGGGGAAATGTGTGTGTATCATTGTGCGAGTTGAAAAGAGACCACTTTCCAGAGATATTGCCGACATATGCTGACTGGTTTCGGCCTTGACCCCAATATCCACACAAATTGGGATATATTTTCCCGCGCGAGTATAACCGGAACCGATTATAACCGACAACAGCAGCACACGAGTAACATCTTAGCCATCTGCCTCCCATCAAACCCCACTACCCCGCTGACTCTATCGCATGCCTATGAATATCCGAGTCCACAAATCCCCACTGCTCCAAAGTCTACTTCGGCACCACAGGAGCAATGCTATGAGTGCCTATTAGCACGGGAATCTGTTCATCACATGCCCCTAATGTGGTGCGTTGTGCATGACGCGTAATTAAGAAGAAAGGGCACAAACACTACACGACAATTACAAAACAAAGATTGAAGCCCCCTGTATAACCTCAACAAGACTGTAGGGCAAGTACCCCAGGCGAGATCCGTATAACGATCGACGAGGGGGTGAGTGGCCACTGCCGTCTTTGTTTTCTTGGTGGCGGTATTTGAACACCGCACTGGAACGAGTGAGACACACCGTTATTTCCGGGTTCGTAGTGCAGCCCGTTAGCTAATACCCAGACACATTCCAACATCCTCACCTTCCTCTTCGGTAAGGAACGAGAAATCTACGTTATTTACACGACTGCGCCCCCGTGAAATAATACATGATTCTGAGCTTATGCTTAACGCAAAGCGAGAGGCCGCTCTCTCTCTGTCTCTCTACGGACCGCCGAGCTCTGGGCGCTGTGCCTCTCCTGTTAACGGGCCGTGCAGGTGGTGCGTGGTGGCGAGGCACGTGACGTTTTCTCAGCTCACCGACGTACGCACGTGTAACGCTGAGGCCCAGCTTCGTCGTGCCCATGTGTCAATTATGAATTCACAAGAACTCACCTCTACGTGCAGAACAGTGCGTCACTGTGACACGAGCGGAGTGTGCGGCGAGTGTGTCAATGAGACAAGGGAGGTGCGAGAGTGAGGCGAGTATGGCACTGTAGCACTAGGGGAGGGTGAATGCTAGGTGTCACTGGAACTAGGGGAGGGTGAGAGAGCGGTGAGTGTCACCGTGAGACTAGGGGCGTATGAGGTCAGTGTAACTGACACCACGGGAGGGGAATGTACGGTGAGTTTCTCTGTGACCACTAGGTGAGGAGGAGGGTGTCACTGACGCTAAGGGGAACGTCAGTGTGAACTAAGTGTCACTGTGAGACTAAGAAATGGTGAAAGTGAGGTGAGTGTGTAACTGTGACACTATGGGAGAGGGAGTGTGAGGTGAGTGTCATTTTGACACTAGGGCAGTGTGAGGTGATTGTGAAACTGTGACACTAGGGCAGTGTGAGGTGATTGTGACACTGTGACACTGGGGGAGGGTGAATGTGGGATCGGTTTGTGATTGATACTCAGGGAGGGTGAGTGTCACTACCAATAGGGGATGGTGAGTGTGAGGTGAGTGAGGCTGCTGAACCTATAGGCCACGCGGTGACTCACGCGCTAAATGGGGCTGCATCAGCAAATAGAGCCGCGTTCTAATGATACGACGGCGATAATTAATAACCAGCCCCCCCCTCGCCCGCCTCTTCCCTTTTGTAGAAGAGATTTGATGATAATTAGTGCACGGAACTGTGCCTTTCAGAACGCCCAAGTCTCAGTCAGCACGCTCGAACTATTGAGAGAATCGGCAGTGCTTAATTACGCTACCTGTATTTTTTAAGATTGAAGGATAACGGCAGCGAAACCTGAGTCTGCTTTTCAGAATGTGGGGCGGTGTCTGAATATAACCCCATTTAAAAGCCGATGACGCCGAATCCGTGAAGGCCGCAGATGTCCCGGTTCTGGGTTGTGTTCGGGGTGAGCGACAGGTGCTGGCCGAGCCCGTGTTTCGCTGCCTTACCCCCGGCCTCTCTCTGCGGTTTCCTCGAGCTTCCAAGTCGTTCTCTCTTCGAGCGACCACCAAGCGAATACCGTGCAGCCACCCGTAACAATAATGTTCACTCTTTACATGTATGTAGTGCCTTTCACGCAGAGGAGCCAGGGCACTATAATAAAGAGCGGTGTGGGGGAAGGCATCCACACAGACAGCTGGCATCAATCTGCCAGATACTGCATCCTGTTTATTATGATGGTACTGACCACATAAGTAAGTAAATAATGAACTATTTGTTTAAAACAATTATTTATATATATATGCCATTTTTTTACATTTCAAATGAAACCGGAGAACCCGGTGGAAGCTCGCAGAGAACGCGGGGAGAAAACACAACATTAGAGCACAGAAGGGCGCCCCAGTTTGAAATCCAGCCACCTCGCCCCACCTCGACCTCACGCCCGGCGTGCTGAGCGAGTGCTCCTATGGTGGCCTCTGGACGGAGGTCTCAGGATGTGAGCCGCAGGACGGGACACATCGCTCTGTCCGTCGTGAGAACCCCACGTCGCGAACACGTATGGCCGTGCCTCCAGGTCGTCATTTCCATCGTCATCGTCGTTTCCCTGTGCAGGCGAATGGGATGAGTTTATTTAATAATACGAGCGCTTGAAATTGTGTCCATGCTGCGGTACCATCCGCGCCTCATCACAGAAAGTTCTGGACAAGGCGATTCGACGCCCGTCTTGGGCACCTTTCTGTGTGAAGTTTGTGTCTTCTCTCCCCCTGTTACGCGTGGGTTCCCTCCGAGTTCTCTGTTTTCCTCCCACAACTAAACATAAATCGTTGAATAAATCGCCGATAATTTCATAGAGACGCATTGTCTGGCAGATAACGATCAGCTGACTGGCAGACTCCCACTCGTCTTTACAGTTTCCTCGCGTCTCAATCGTTCTACCTTCGAACGAAATCCTCTGACACCGAATACTGTCACGCGCTATACATTGTAAATGTATAATTAACATTTTTAGTCAAGGTCGATGCGAGAGAGTAGTGTTTAGATGATGCCGTCTTGGGTTGCCAGCCATCACATGTGTCACTCATACCGTCATGTGGATGAGGGATGTTCTTTTCACCTTGAATGTTGTGATTCATCTGAAACAAAATCGCTACCATCACCAATGAGCGATCACTGCTAGTGGCCACCTAAACCGGGCAACGCACCCACCGCACAGCGCAACGGGGTCAGGCAGACGGTTCTGGCAAGACAAAAGGACTCAAATCTGGATGGATTCTTGAGCCAGGATCCATGAGGAACTCAGTGGCAACGAAAATAATAATAATTATCTGCATATATAGAGCGCTTTTCACCCGACGGTCGCAAAGCGCTGCACAGAGCTGCGGAGAGAACGGCGCGTCAACAACAACGGCATTAGAACGGAAAATCACCAGCAACAACATTCTTTGTGTTTTTTTGTAAATGATACAATATATTTCCACACCTGGTCATGGATACGGAGGCGCGAGGAAACCGCAGAGAGGCAGGGACGGCAGCCGTGCAGCCAGCCGTTGCCAACATTTGCCAGACACTGCGTCCTAAATATTATGATGTGATCGGTCAATTAATGAATGAATGCAGGCGTCCGAGGCGAAATTCGAACCACCCTCAAGCATGACGTTCTTCCTATGAGGCATCACCCTGCTAACACTTGTGGATAAAGCGGAGAGACGCAAACACTGGGAATGTTGGCATCCTGAATGAAAAGGAACTTCTCTCTCTCTCTCCAAACATGCCCGTATAGCCTTAACAGACTGTAGGGTTAAGTTTTGTTAGCCAGGAACACCTGATAAAGTCCAGTAGAGTACACGAGGAAGTTAGTGGCCAGCATAATACCCGGCCGCCTTTGTCTCTCTAGTCTGGATGTTTACAAACTGAACCAGGTTCTCATTTTAGGCTGAGTAGTCCTAGCGGAGGCCCACGACCAGT
>JAZEWT010000013.1:6542956-6558417 GCA_036362905.1 Mordacia mordax
GGAATGATGGTGAGAGGAGAGTGATGGTAAGGAGAGGCGTGATGATGAGGGGAGAGTGATGGTCAGGAGAGAAAAGTGGTGAGGAGAGCGTGATGGTGAGTTGTATGTTGATGGTGAGGAGAGTAAGAGGCCGGTGGTGGTGGGTGATGGTTAGTAGAGAGAACAATGTGAGAAGAGTTATGTTGAGGGAGAGTGCTGAGAGATTGATGGTCTGAAAAAATGATGGTGGGTAGAGAGTGATGGTGCCGAAAGCGAGTGAGAGTTTTATGAACAGCGCTTTAAGCCATTCGTAAAAGCCTGACGATGCTTCCAACATGAGAGGTGAAACAGTGTGCAGGCTAATAATAATAATAATTTCATTTTTAGAGCGCTTTTCACCCGAGGGTTACAAAGCGCTCCACGGTGCTGCGGAGAGAATGGCACGGAAACAACAGCGGCACCAGAATGGAAAATCAACAGCAACCACATGTTTTTTTTTTCATATACACAGAGGATATAGAAAGAACACTCGACATGGCTATCCCAAAAGTACATCTATAGAGAGCAACGCTCAAACATAGCTCCTTGACAAACCGACATCAGTAAACTTACTGTATTCAAGAGGCGTCTGATAGCACTGTTTGTCTCTAGCGACTTGATGTTTTGTGCCTTAGGGGCCTGTAGCCTGGAATCTTAACAAAAACACATCCCCGTACACATAATTTGACTTGTTAGGAACCTTAATCAAAATCGTAGAATAGTTGCACGGCTGACCCAGTATTTTCTCCTCTGCGTCCATCGCAGGTCCACAATGACCGACACGGCGGCCGCCACAGTTACGGTGAAGGAGGAGGCCGACGGCGATACCGGAGACCCGCCGCAGGACTTTGTTAAAGACTTTCAAGAGTACCTCACTCAACAGACAAACCAGGTCAACCTCATCTCGGGATCCATCGGCTCCGAGACAGAACCCGAGCCACTCAATGGAGGTGAGTGTCGGGAGGTCAAGTGTGGATTTACAAGGTTCTCTACTCTCACTCGGGCTGAATTGTAAACTGTGGATGGTGAAACGCCCCAGCAGTAGGACTATGCTATGGTAACATCTGCCTGAGCTCCCACCTTGGGTGCCTTTCTGTGTGAAGTGTGTCTTCTCCAAATGGTACGTGTCTGTTTTCCCAGGTTCTCCGGCTACCTCTCACAGTTGAAAAACGCTTGTTAATGTCTCATCTCATCTCATTGTCTGAAACCGCTTAGTCCTATACAAGGTCGCGGTGAGCCGGAGCCTATCCCGGCAGACACAGGGCGCAAGGCAGGGATACACCCACGATGGGACGCCAGTCCATCGCCGGGCACTGCGGGGCAATTTAGCCTGCGAGCCAGTTAACCTATGCAGCAGCATGCTTTCGGACTGTGGGAGGAAACCGGAGTGCCCGGCGAAAACCCACGCGGACACGGGGAGGGCATGCAAACTCCACACAGAAAGGCACCCGAGCCGAGAGATTCGAACCCGGGGCCTTCTTGCTGTGAGGCGACAGCGCTAACCACTGGGCCACCGCGCCGCCCTGCACAGAAAAGTTCCTAGTTCAAATCCAGTGAGCAGCCCAGGTTATTACTGCGGTGTGTATTAACTGTGAAATACTACCCCCCGCCTGCTGCACTCACAGTAGATATTAAATATCGCCTGTTATAATTTAACGTGAGTAGGCCATTGTGTGCTGCCTTCAAATTTTACAAATCAGAAAATTACACGACAAATCAGTTCATTGTATTCGCACACGGCAGTCGTGGCTCCTTCTAGAGGACTGACGCCTGCCCTCAGGCCAGCGCTGTATCATGACCCAGTGCTGAACGGCTGCCACTGTTGGTCCCCTGGGAATGAGGTGATGTGTCAGGAGCTTTGGTCTACGGAACATGTGGCGGCACTAGTAGCTGTGAACCTAATCTGAGCTCAAACAATATGCACTGTAACTTTGGAGCAAACAAATGAGATAAACAATAGTCATCAAGGGCGGCACGGTGGCAGAGTGGGTAACGCTGCCGCCTCACAGCAAGAAGGTCCCGCGTTCTGTTTTTGGCTCAAGTGCCTTTCTGTGTGGCGTTTGCGTGTTCTCCCACCATCCAGAGACATACTGCCGCCTCGGTTAATTGGCCTGCTGAGTTAATTGCCCCAAAAAGTGTGCCCTGTGGTGTGCTGATTCTGAAAAGCACTCTGAATGCAATTATTATTATTATTAATGCATCCTGAGCATTCCCCCGCCTTGTGCCCTCTGTCGGATGTGATAGGCTCTGCCCCCCTGTGACCCTGTACAGGATTAAGCGGGTATTGATAATGAATGAACGAATTAGTCATCAAGTATGACGAGACAGCAGGGTGGTACAGTGGTGACATCTGCACCTCATATAGTGAAGGTCCTGCTTGAGGTGATTCGATTCCTGCCTCAGGTGGCTTTCTGTGTCGAGTATCTTCTCCCCCTGTACCGTATGTGTTTCTTTCAGGTTCTACGAGTACGTAAAAAAATAAATAACTCAACTATTAAATGTTGTTTAACGCTTTGCGCAACACAGTGGGCGACCCGTCGGCGCTAGCGGACAAGCTGGACGGCTGCCTGGAAGATGGGCTCGGGCTGCCGCTGGACGGATACGAGCGCACGCAGGACGGCAAGCTGAAGTGCAAATACTGCGACTATGCGTGCAAGGGCACGGCACGTCTGGAAGAGCACATGCGCACACATACCGGTGGGTGACGTGGCACGCGCCCTACTCCGCTCAACCTGCGCACGGTCTTGCTACGGTCCCTGTGCTTGAGAGCGACGTTCCTCGACCTCTCTCGCTCCGAATAATGTTTTGTGGGGAAGTCGACAGTGGTTTGCTTACGTAGACACTGAAGCAGATACGGAGGGAGGGAAAATACACCCGAGTAGGGAATGGAAGTCAGGACGATCTTGTTGTCATTGTCTCCACTCCACCTTTGTACTACTTCCCATCTAAGCATGTGACCCCATGCGTGGCATTGGTTCTGCTCGCGCAGGAGAGAAGCCCTACCGGTGCCACCTCTGCTCCTTCGCCTCAGCCTACGTGCGCCACCTGGAGGCACACATGCGCTCACACACGGGCGAGAAGCCCTACAAGTGCAACCTGTGCTCGTTTCGCTGCAGCGACCGCAGCAACCTGTCCCACCACCGCCGGCGCCGCCACAAAACCTCTGGCCTGGTCGGCCTCTCGGGGCTGGCGCAGCGTGGGATCCTGGCCAATCGCCGCAGTCTGCTGGGGCTCGGGGCGGCGTTCGTACGCAGGGCTCATCACGCCTACCCCGGCCACTCGGGCTCGCTATCAACGGCGTCTTCCTACAACCTGCACCAGCACGGAGGCAGTTACGGGGGCCGACGCGCAGGCTTGAGTCTCACCATGAGCCCACCGACCATGGTGGGCATGGCCCACGGCTCCATTACCCCACAGTCCAATGCGAGATTTCACGGGGATGACCTGGCTCCAAGCATGCGGAATTACAGCTCCCTGTCCGACGGCGGAGTCGCCCCGGACATGAGCGAGGAGACACCGTTAAGTCAACTGTCTGCCCTTGCCGGGCAAATTTCCTGCCTGGTGTCAGGCGAGGCCCGTGGCACTCAGACGGCGCACACCGATCAGCGCGGCCATAGCGGAAATATCTGCGATTCAGGGAGGGTCGTCGAAGAGGAGCTGGACTGCAACGAGACACAGGGGATTATTTGCAGCGAAACCGGCCAGCTCATCGAAGATGATAACAAGGACAGGTTGGTATCGCAAGAGCGGGACGCGAAAACCATGGAACACCTTTACGCGGCGCACAATTTAGAAATGCCGCCAAACGGTCCCGTGGTCTCTGCATCCATCAGTCTAGCCCAGGAGCAATCTCCAGCTCATTCTAGCCCAGAGCCCGAGTCTCAACATCCAGCCCAGCACCATCAGCAGCAGCAGCATCATCATCACCACCACCACCACCACCATCACTCGCAACCCTCCTCAAGGCAGACGTCACCATACCCAAACAAGCAGGAGAGCGGGCATCACCCCCCGAGCGGCTGCAGCCCGATCAGACTGACAAGCAGCAGCGAGATGAGTTTGAGAGCCAATACGCCGAGCAGCACGGGCAGCCATCGTAGCACCCCCGCCCTGCCGGTGCTCCAGACTCCTGGCTCCTGCCCTCCGGGGAGTCGTCTCTCTCCCTTGCGTGGGCCCCCAGCCCTCTCAAACCAGGCTGACACAGAAGCCCATCAGTGCCCGCACTGTGACATCTACTTTCCAGACAACATACTGTACACAATCCACATGGGCTGCCATGGCTATGAGAACCCCTTCCAGTGCAATGTGTGTGGCTACTGCTGCCACGACCGCTACGACTTCAGCTGCCACTTCGCACGTGGGCAGCACAAGCGCTGACAACCCACACAGCGGTAACAAGGAGATTAACATACGCAGCCAATTCACCGATACGATACATGTCTGTCCTGCCATATACACATTACGGTTTTCTTTACACACCAAATCACAAGGCCTTCCTTCTGACAATACTAGTTTCAGCATTGTTCCAACAGTTAAGTTCAGATTGGTTTTAACATTCGGTGTCTCGGTACAATGAAGCTTGCTTGAAACAGCGCTGCTGAATTATCATACTCATATTGTTGCATATTGTATAGTTTCGTATCAAAACAGGACCCATGTCTGACTGGGTCCTCGTCTGTAAACGCCTGACAGTCGGTTCAAGAAACGTGTTCAGTGTTTCATCGGCAAGCCGATCATTATAATGTCCTTTTAACATTGTTCATGAACCACATTGTTGAGACTAGTTCACCGTTTAATTATTTTGACCGATGCTCCTAATATTGACGTGTAGCTAATGTGTAAACAAATACTTGCATTTTTCTTGTGGAAACACAGATGTGAAGGAGGTGGCGGTGGCGTATTGTCTGATTATTTATTGAGGTTACAACTTGGATTTTGCTGCTGGTCCATTGCTACAAACTGCAGAAATGCTACATTGAGCTTTAGAAAGCATTGGCATATCGTTGGCATTGTGTAATATATTTACCAACAATACCGATGCGTACAATGTTTACATGTAGTTTGTAATGTAGATTTAAAGTCTATCAATGAATTTCTCAAGTTTGTAACAATAGCCTTAGTTCAGTAGAGCCACTTGACGTCTTTAGTCATGGGTTGGAGTAGCAGCCACTTTGTTACGGCCAGCGTTATTTTGCAAGTCTATCGTTGTTTTTCAAGTGTAGCGTCTCTCTCGGCCAAGATAGTGTTTTATTTTCTCCTTGAACTCGGCATGTATATTTAAATATGAACTTTTGAATTTTTACTCTGAACAAACCTGCAGCCAATGCACTACATAATGTAGAATTTGTAATTGCGCACAGTTTCCATTCGCTTGCTCTCAATAAGAGGAAATTATTATTCAGAGAAGCAGGAATTGAGACAAGCGGAAAGGTGGCTGGAATCAGCACCAACATCGTCCAACCATTGTGGTCCTATATTGGGTTGTTTGATTAACACCAACAGCACTACATAAGTATGCATGCTAAAGCCACCAGGAATTGGATCACGATGTCACAAAGCAATTGAAGCATTCTACACGCTGCTGCTGACCGATCAGTGAGTTACATTTTTAGACCAAATGAGAACCCAAAGAGCACCAATATTGCAGGGCTTTGCAGGTGTGCAACCACCATGCCCCAAGTGTGCTCTGGCAGATTCAGGCTCTGGTTTGCCCTTGGCACTTCTCCCTGTTGTTGAGCAGTTTCCTGCCCGTAGTTGAGGATCGTCTACCCCTCGTGATGACTGCAGTCAGAACCAGTCTGCGACACGCACAGATACAAACACGAACACAGACACTCAAGCCTGCAATGTACTCACACAGATACACAGATTCGGTACAAAGAAAAAGATCCCCAAAATAGCCTTAACAGACTGTAGGGTCAAGTGCTGTTAGCAAGTAGCACCTAAGAAGGCCAGCTTAACCCCCGAGGGGGTGAGTAGCCAGTATCATGCTCGACCGCCTTTGTTTCCCTCGTGGCAATGTTTACATACACCAGGTATATGTTTGAGGCTGAGTTGACCTAGGGGAGGCCCAGAACCAGTTAAAAAATCAGCACTCGTGTGTTGTCAGTGAGTGAGAGTCAAACTCTGGTCACCAGGTTTGTATCGCAGCTCTCTTAAGCATCACACCACCACTCCCCAGAGAGACACCGGTGCACAGACCTGAATACACTCACACTTGCACATGGAGACAATAAACGCACGTAGACATAGACACCTTACGTAGACATTCGTACAGACACGAATACACATAACACGAGACAGGTGTAGAGATTCACATGGTGGCAGCATCTCTTGATTATGTTTTCAATAAGATAATTTATCAGCAAGAGGTTCCAAATTGTCTTGGCTATAAATGCATTCCTACCTACCCACCCGAGCCGACAGCATTGTGCAGTGTGTAACAGAAATCGAGCAAGCTCATAATTGTGCTAGAATTAAGCGTGAGAAGCACTGCATTCTCAACTGCATGGAGCATCATTCTGAAAAGAGGTCTTCATAATTCTGAAGATTGTAACGTCTCCAAGACTAACCTTGGCCATGTTGAAAGTTGAAATGATGTAGGTTTTCACAGCTCAGTGTATGAACATTTCCATAGCTGCTCTTTCCAGATAGCCATGTTGTGTGTGGCTGGGGCGGGAGGTGACCGTTGCACTCCTTGGGGTCTGATTTTCTGCTCCAGTCATGATCTAGGCAATACCGGCAGAGTGTGCATTTGCCCAGTGAGTAAACAATTCGCTGTACCACTGTGTGTTAAAAATAGTACAATTCATCACGGTACAAGTTCCACGCCGAGTCAGCTGACACTTTGCTCAATAGACACTACTTTACTATATGTTATGATATGAAAATGTGTTATTTTTATTTGTGGGAGGAAACGGGAGAACACAAACTCCACGTAGAAGGACACGTGCAGCGATTGAGTGTTCTCCCCTTGTTCTGTGTGGATTTCCTCTTGGCTTTTTCCGATTTTCTCTCACAACTAAAAAAACAATTAGCAAATAACACAACGTAAAGGAAAGTAGTGATGATTGTTTCGAAAAGCTGCTCTCGGGACAGCCGCGTCGATCGCTCCCTCTCTCCTCTCCTCGCGACGTTTCGCCTCACGTTAGAGGCATCCTCAGGCGCAGTATGTGTGTGTGTAGTGCCTGTTGCTCCTTTATATATGTGGGTACAATGTATGTGTCGAGTCATTTTTTGTTGTGTGGAGTCTACATCTGAATCACATTAACACTAATCACCACATGATGATTGCTTTTCGAAGCAATCATCATGCATCGAGCCGTGAAAACGTACATCATTATATAAGAAAAGCAGTGTCTGCCGGGTTGCTTGCGACTGACCTAGCTGACCCCCCCTTTTCTACGGTTTTCTTGAGGCTGTGTATCCGTGCCTCATGACTCGGTATGGAATTTTCACAGCACGTTCTAAATTGTTTCATTATTATTAAACGGTCATCACTGATCCGGGCTGGTTTGTTGGATGAAAGATTAAGGAAGGAGGGTGCTGGATTGGCATGATCGGCATATACAAATTGCTTTGTGTTTAGTTATGGGAGAACACTGACAAAAGCCCATCCATAATAGGGGAATGACATACAAACACCATAATTTTATGCAGACTCTTAATAGGCATACTAATTTGCAAAAGGCAAAAGAGGCAAGTTTTATTCCAGATGTTCATGCCACTAATTTAAAACAGTAATCATCTTCTGATCTAAACCTATCTCTGAATTAACTGTTTTCCGCCAAATGATTCCTAAATACTGTATTCATTCCGTCTGGGAATAGAGAAGGTATGACAAATGGTCAAAGTATTGTGTAAGATAGTGAACTACGTTGGACATCAGGCAACATATAGCACACTACGTATATCTTTCCCTCAGTCTAGAGGATGCCCGAGGTTGCTTCCAACGTGGGCGGCGAAACGTCGTGGAAAAGAGAGGAGCACTCGACACGGCTATCCTGAAACCAATTCTCATTGAAATCATAGACTGCCTTGTTTTAGTGTGAAGGAATGTGTCTTGATTTTCACAGTAATAACTGATGTCTTTTTTTTAGGTTCGTGTTTAGCATAAGGGGGTTTTAACTGTAGACCCATGTGCCGACGCTGTGCTTTGTGAAGAATAATATACTGTTTTTTAGGTTGTTCCTGGTTTAATTGACAAGAGTCGCAATATGATTTATGTTTAAATGTAACATTGTTTAACTTAGACAATCCACGTGAATAGTTACAGATGGCTTCATAATGACATTGTCGAGCATGTCTTTGTTAATTGAGACTTCTCCATTTCATATTTGTCAATTAAAAATGACAGTGACGAACTTGCATTTTATATTTTGACATATTTATAATTTCAAATGGCTACTCTTTCACGTGTGCGTGTGGGTCATATCTGTAACGATCGTAAATATGCGCTTGAGTGTCTGGGAGCATGCATTCATTTTTCTTAAGGTGACAGCGGTGAGCGAGGGAAGTCGGGACCTCCTCCCAGCTCTCACTACTTGAGGCATCACTTTTTCATCAGAGTCATAGCTTACATCTGGTTAATAATATATAATAAATAATTAGGTTAGGTCTCAATGAGCTTGTCAAATAAGACCATCCACGACCCGACATCCAATTATATATTAATTTGTCACGTTGTTCAAGTATTTAAGGCGTCAGATTAATGGCAAGGTGGCGCAGTGGTAACATCTGTGCCCTTACAGAACGAAAGTACTACCCAAGGCAGTTGGATTTCCCATCTCGGGTGTCTGCCTGCGTGGAGTTTCTGTGTTCCCTCCCTGTTTTGCGTGGGATTCTGCCAGGTTCTTCGGTTTCCTCCCACGACAAAAGCAAAACACTCGTTACTGATGTAGGTTTTTACGGCTTGATGCATGATTGCTTTCCAAAGATGTTCTTTCGGAATAGCCATGTCGTCCTCCTTCGCGACGTTTCAGTCTCAGCACGACGGAGGATTCCTCCCACCTCTCTACAGTTTGGTTTCCTCGCGCCTTGGTATCTGTCTCTCGTCCATGACCACGTGGAATTTGCGCGCCTGTTAAATTGTACTTTTTATTAATTGCATTCCAAACCTGTTGTTTCAGTATTGCCATAGCGAGCGCTCTCTGTGTCTCCAGTTATAGTTGTTTCAGCTCACCGGTGAGGTGACTATCCCAAAAATCAATTATGGATCAAAAGACTGGCTACAGACCCCCACTTGTTAAGTCCATCTGCTTTATGTTTTGACTTGTGTTTTGTAAGCCACGCATTAAAAGCGATGCTGTACGTGTACCTCGTGACGTTACACAAGATCATTGGATGATGACTATCCATGAGCGGTTGTGCGTTCTGGTATTGTACTAAACTTACTGCGGCTCTGAAAATAATTGAATTGTGCAATCAAGATTGGTTGTTAGACTCACCGAGCAGAAGAATGAGTATGCAACCCTTCACTCGATCACTCACACCCCTGTTGGAAGAAGGGCCTCAAGTACAGAGAGTTTCAGACGGTATTTGGCTATGCACTGGTAACATCTGCGCCTGACAAGATTTTGCCCGAGCCAGTTCAATTCCCGCCTCAAGTGCTTATGTGGCGTTTGCATGTTATCCTCATATTGTGCGTGGGTTTTTGATGGGTTCTTTGGTTCCCTCCCACATTTATGCAAAAAACACGCATTAATTGGCTAATACAACCGTAATATATGATGCATTGGGTGGCAAATGTTGGCGCTGGTTAATCGTGTAGCTGCCTCCTCCCTCCTCGTTTGGTTTCCTCACACCCAGTTGTTTGCTCTTCAAACGAAGTCCTTCATACTTGAACAAATACTTTACACGTAAATTGTGACTTTTATTGTAGTTTTTGTGCTGAAAAGGTCTACCCGCATTCTAGGCCCATATATGCAACATGCCAGTCTATTAACTGGTTAACCCATGTATACCTAGTTTTCTTTATCCGCGGATAGATAATCTGTGGATTAGGAGAACTGGATGTAAACTGCTGCATGGACAGAAACGGTGGCCCGGGGGAGGGGGGAGGTGATTTGAGAAAATTGCCCATTATATCAACTGCCGCATTGGATGACGCTGAGGTGGGCGCTCCAACTTCAGTGTCGCTCGAACGCCACGTGACAGGTGTGGAGACGGCAAGCGTCTCTTTAAAGTCGGAGATTGAATGCTGCTGCGAGAGTGCCGTGATATATTGGGCATGAATCAGATAGAAGAGGCTGTTCAGGAAAAAACGAGACCTGGCAGTGACTTCCCTATGGGCAGTCGAGTAATCTTGTGTCAGGCATGTAACACGTTCTTTTGACGTAATAAAAGTGGAATAATGCTTAAGAAGATTGATGGTACTGGTGCAAAAGTGGGCATTTAAAGCTAAAATTTTAAAAATTCGGAGAGAGCATCAATAAGTAAGAAGTAACACTGAATTAATACATACAAACCTTTGTGTTGTGCATATTAAATACACGCTTATACATTATTAGGACCCGGTACCCTCAGCAGAAATACATTTAAACACTCACACCATTATATATATTACAGTAATTACACCATCGATATTAACCAGGGCGACGGTTGGAATCGAGCCGTGACCGCTGCAACAAACGTCGAACGTGATACTGCTTGGCTACATTACGGTTGCTGGCATGTGTGGGCTGCTTGAATAAGTTACAGGTAATATTTCAGCATTTTAACGTTTGACCAGAACTAGTTACCTTAAGCCATGGCAGAAAAAGGAGGAAATCAATATAGAACGGGGAGAGAAACATAAACAAGCTCGTCACAGAATAAAATTCGTGTCGAGGATGAATCCGAGACGTTTGTTGCTGCGAAGCAGCGGCAGTTACCACTGCGTCACCCGGCCGAGCAGCACAAGCCAGAAAAGTACCCGAGCTTGTGTATAAAGTCTACAGAATTATTGACGGCTTTACTGAGGCGCTGAGTAATAGGGCTGTTGGAATGTCACTCGTTACATAACTACACAAAGGTTCTGGAGATTAGTCTATTTAATGGAAAGCTGTCCTCGGCTGACCCTGCGGAAGACAAATCAGCCGACCATCCGCCTCCTTCCCACATAAGAATAATATTATTTATAACGCGCTCCACAAATGCCACGCCTGCGCGTGTACGAGACACGAATAAGGGAAGCGGGAGGAAACATCAGGGGAAGTCAGCCAAGGGGTCAGATAGCGCCAACCCGCAAGACACTGCTTCCTATGTATATCATATCGGCCACTGAATGAGCTTTGCTTTAGTTGTGGGAGGAAACCCATGCAGAACAAGGGGGAAACACACAAACTCGACAGGGAAAGGCCCCCGAGGTGGGAAAAGAACTGCCTAAGGCAGGACTCTCTGTAATATGCAGATTTTACCACTGTGCCCTTTGGCTTTGCACGTAGCCAAATGCAATTGAATACAAGAGATAGGTCCTTGTCGATAACATCTCAGTTCATTCTCATCGATTCCAACAAGCCCGGCTGCTGATGGGAAACTGTCGAAACGGCACCGGAAATGGCTTATTTCGACCTATTGCTGCTAAAATTATGTACTCCCAGAAGGTCGCGTGTCTGATAGGATGTGTGAAATAATTTTCTGTATAGGACATGTATGAAGTAGGCATTAAGATTCTGTGGTTTATTTTCTTACTGTAGTGATTTCAGAGTAGGTGATTTTTTTCTTCTGAAAATTGCTGTGGAGAGCTGTTCTTTTAGCAAATTCCATCAACGTGGGAGGCAATACACCGCGATGGAGAGAGCAGGAACACTCGACACGCTGATTTTGCGAGCATTTCTTTTATACCTCGAGCCGTCACAAACCTACATCAGTGCTTGTTGCCTCCTAAGGTGAGCGGCCGGAGTAGTGAACACAACAGTGCAAACACTGTTGTTGTGTTCAGTGTTTGCAAGGTAGCCACGTTTCCCGCTACGGACTAAACATGTACATATTTCGCAGCCAGCTTCATACAAATCGGCTCCTGACACCCGAAAATAAATGGGAAGCCTGCATAACACGACTCTGCTGCCAGACACGGATTAACGGATCTACGTTCGCCCCATGTGACGGGATTTTTGAAGCCCATAGCGGATTACCGTCAACAATTCGTTGAGCCTTTTAAATCAGATCTGGCACGCAACCATACGTTGGACGTTTAAGAATAATTGCCATTGTTCCCGCGAAACATCACTGTTTACTTTGTTGGAGGGAAATAATGCCGATTTGTCCTCCAATGAAAAAAGGTAGCGACAATAGTGCTTTGAATTTGTCAGGCCACGTCAATCTGGTGCGATCCAGTAGTCTGAAGGACAATGCATACATTATCAAGGCGTGTTGTGTACAAGTTTTGCCAAATGCATGTATGGTACCTTGTCAAAGGTGTCTATATGGTGTTTGAACATCTTTAAAGGGGAAAACCTTTCTTTCTCTGATGATTGCTTTCGAGAAAGCCGAACACTCCTGTCTCCGACGTTGGAAGCATCCTCAGGCGTGCTGAGACCAACTTTGGAAACCATCATCCTTCGAGCCGTAAAAACCTAAACCTTCCCTTATTGACATCTTCTGCATAATGGCAAACATTACCTCACTATGTTGTTGTATTTAGAAACTGGCAATCGGTTGAAAAGCCCAACGCAGACTACGATGTCTATGAGAATAAAACCACGCTTGGTTACAGACAGGACGCAGATACGGAGACGCAAAAAAACTACAGAGGTAGGAGGGGAAGGCAGCTATGCAGCAATCCGGCGCCAACATTCGCCAGACACTGCTTCCTATATGTTATCGGCCAATTAATCATATTTCTTTTTTACTTATGGGAGGAAACCGGAGAACCCACAGGAATCCCACACATAACAGGGGGGAGAGGGGGGGGAACACACAATTGCACACAGAAAGACACCGTGCAATCCACACGGGCCACCCACAATACCTGACTTCAAAACTCCGGCCGCTCACCTCAACACAAAGCCCGCACACTGAGCAGATCTTCTCAGTACCTACTTCGCACACCTCGCCCACACACAACGTTCGCTCCACACTGCTATCCCCGTCGCTGCACCCACAACCGAGAACGTTCTACCGCATCAAACCCCTTGTAAGCGTCAACAACTTCTAAAAACCTACCTATCCAGCGCAGAATACGAGCCTCCGAGTTCACGCACGTTCATTCATTCTCAATACCCGCTTCTATACATCGCAGGGCACACTTTTTGGGGCAATTTACTCAGCAGGCCAATTAATTAACCTGGGCAGCAAGGTCTCTTTAGACGTGGGAGGGATCCGGAGTATCCGACGAAAACCCATGCGAACACGGGAAGGAACATGTAAATGCCACAGAAAAGCACCTAAATCAGGAACGGAACCATAATAAAGTATGTGAACGTTTACATTCATTAACCGGTGGTACCTCCTTGAGGAGCCATAACGTCAACCAAACATATTCTGTAATGGTTGATCAGTGCTGCACATCGGCTTGGAGGAATTTTAGCCCATGCCGTCATACGGAACTGCTTTAATTCATACATCTGTAGGCTTCCTTGCATCAACGGAGCTCGTCCCGGCGTGCGGTGACAGACGCCTCCAGAGCGCGCGCGGCACGGTCGCCCGCTCCTGTCGCAGCGCAGGAAACGCCCGTCACTCACCCGCCAAGCAGGGACCGAAGTTCCGTAATAGGAAACGTGCTCCGATTCAAAGAGGATAACGGAGCTACTGCTAAGACGACAAGCATACAACATTACTGTTTATAGCGAAAAATACTGTTTATAGCGTACATTACTGCAAGGTACGACTCCTGGCTCGCGCTACTCACCATGCCACCGTGCCCTCCGAAGTTCACCATTATCAGTCATGATCTATCCACTGCTTAATGAAGGTTTCTCTATACCGCCGCCATCTCAAGGCCTTGCGGAGGTTAGGGCCACATGTCGCGTTCCCTCGGTAACAGCGACCGTTCTGCCGCTGTGCGCTGTGGCCTCTTCACCTCCCTCTTCGTATGTCTTTGTTAACATCAGAAACGCAGTTCCCTCGCTCACAGAGGGTGTTTCCACCCGAGTCATTCTGATAAGGACGCCTGACGATGGGTTTTTTTCTGACTTGCCTAACCCAAAGTGGATCAGGTGGCGGCTGTCTCGTGGTGCTTTACGAGGATATCCACAAAGTAGAACCAATGTCCCCAAGTTCACACTCATTGACGTCAGGAAGAACGCCAAACTCCACTTTATTTATTGAAGAGCATATGCGCGAACATGGCCCGTTCACAACTACTACATTTCGGAGAGCTTATGGTGGAGATGTACAGATGTGAGCCTCATATGAACTGAACCTTGTAATTTATTGTTAGGAACAAAATATGCAGTACGACTGTAGTTCAAACAAATGAGATGAACATTGGTGATGAAGTATGGCGAGACGGCGGGGTGGTGCAGCGGTAACAATTCCTCTCTCAGAAAGAACGTCCTGCCTGAGGTGATTTGATTCCTGCCTCGGGCGCCTTTCCCTGTGGCGTTTGTGTGTTTCCCCCCCTCTTCTGCGTGGGGTTCTTCTGGGTTCCCCGGTCTCCGCCTCGGAGTAAAAAATACGCATTCGTTAATTGGCCGATAACATCACACTATATAGGACGCAGTGTTTGACGGGTTGGTGGCTCTGTTTCAATTAATGCCTTTGAAATTGAATGAATGTGTCACGCATTATAAATTCATCATAAACATTATCAACACCCGATTAATCCGGCACAGGACTGCAGGGGACTAGAGCCTATCCCGACAGACAGAGCACGGGACTATACCCAGGATGTGACACCGGTACATCGCAGGGCACTGGAGGTAATTTACTCAGCAGGCCAGTTAACCTAGGCAACAGCGTGTCTTTGGACGGTGGGAGGAAATTGGAATACTTGGCGAAATCCCACATGGACACAGAAAGACACGCCAATTCCACACAAAAAGGCACCCGAGCCGGGAATTGAACCCGGGACCATCCTGCTGTGAGGTAACAGCGCTACCCACTGCACCATCACGCCGTCACGCTGGTCTAAGAAAGTTTCCGAGCCATCCTAAAACATACGTCCCAAATACAGCAAGCAACAATATCTAAAACATGAGTACTGTTTGCCAGTGTACATACGTACACTGTCAAGTTGACAGTGTACATACGTACACTTGACAGTGTACGTATGTACACTGGCAGGGTATAACTAATTAGAATAGTTGTGTATTCGTGCCTGCAAGGGACAGGTGAGAGTATCCGGTCCACATGACAGAAGCTCGGATCCCGTGTACTCAGTGAAGGCACGATGCTGTTTCGAGATTGCATATGTGGCTTTCCATAAATCCACATAAACCCACTCCTGCCAAGACTCGAGAAGGCATCGCCAGATTTTTACCATTTCTGGCAATTGCCAGAAAGGGTAAAAACCATCCATCCAT
>JAZEWT010000013.1:6560411-6573555 GCA_036362905.1 Mordacia mordax
GATCACCCCATGTGCGGTTGGAGCGGGGCCGCGGGCCACATATATGTCCTCAGCGGGCCGCATGTGGCCCGCGGGCCGTAGTTTGAGGACCCCTGCACTAACCCCTCGTCATCATGACAACCTACCCGTGAATAGCTAACACAATCATGAATAAAGGACCGTGAACCACGTGCGTGTGTGTGTGCGCGTAGAATGAATTAACAATGTAGAGTAATCAATCAACCGTGTGTGTTTTATTAAACACTGCACTCCTACACAGGTATGTAAAATATAGAATATGTTATATATTGAATTAGATAATTTTGTGATCCTGGAACTTAGCCCTCTATGTCCCATAGGCACTTAATATCGTTTAACTTGATTTCCACTTACACGATGTTTCCCAGGAATGTAACCACCGCGTATACGGAGGGCTGACAGGCTGACCCATGTTTTGCTGACAGGGGCTGAGTATTGCACGTGGTGACTTGAGGCACTGCCGATTCCTGACTAGATGATGCAGGTCGTTACTGATGCATTCATGAACTTACTGAAGTAGGTTTTCACGGCTCGATCTGTGAGAATTGCTCTTGATAGTTACTTTTTCGGGATAGCCGTGTCGAGTGCGCTCACTCCTGACGTTTCTCCTCCCACGTTGGAGAGGTATCACCAGAAACGCCTAATGACGCAGCCGCCCCCCATCCCGCAGCGAGCTATTATAAGCCCAGGAATCTGAGGCAGATGCTCTGAATCGTGTGAGAAGACAGGAAAAGCCATGTAGATGTCTGGAAAAGAATGAGGGCCAGGTGAGGGTTATAGGTTAGGATTCTGAAAAGCACGGCCCTGCTGTGTGGTCTCCACACCTCCGGAGATCAAGGGTAAGATCCGGGAGACTGTCAGGGCAACCCTATGTGTGTCCCTGTGAGTCTGTGGGACTCTGTGGTGAGCTTGTAGTGAGTCTGGATCTCTACGAGTCTATGTGTCTGTGGGTCTGCGGGACTCTACTACACCTGTGGATCTCTAGGCATCTCTGTGCTTCTGCGGTTGTCTGAGTCTGTGAGTGTGAGTCTGTGAGTGTGAGTCTGTGAGTGTATATGTTTGCATACCCAATGCGATGAGTAAACATTGCCACTGTGGAGACAAAGGCGTTCGGGTGTGCCGTGTCGGCCTTCATAGGTGCTCGCTAACGGCACCTGACCCTACAGTCTGTTTAAGGCTACACGGGGAATCTTTGTCACTGCGAGTCTAATGCCACGTGGTGGTGGGATATAGGACGAATCGCGGAGGTCGCTTGTTGACTGTCAGTAGCTGCGGAAGCGACAGTGGCGGAATCTCATGACGTTGTCTTCATCTTTGTCCTTGGTCTTCTGAGGAGCAGACGGCTGAGCGTGGTTTACCCGGCCATCCAGAGGAGGATGTTGAAGACGAAGGTGATGAGAGCGAGGAGCAAAGACCCTCCGCAATAGAGAAAGAGCAGCACGCCGAGAGAGACTCCACACAGCACGCTGCGCTTGTCTCGGACGCACGCCTTGATGAATGCGCAAAACTGCAATGAAACAGTCACACAAACGCACCCCCTCGATCATTAACACACACGGCCCCGTAGATCCTTAACAAACACCCCGTAAATCCTTAGCGCAATGCTGCGTCGAGAGCTGTGAGCATGTAGCATCGAGTGAGGGCCAGCATAACGCGCCTATGACGGAGTGGTGTCACCAGGACCTCACCATCCTGTCATAGATGGAAACGCGAGATGGTTGTTGGCGGCTCGCCTCCATTAAATTCTAATTAACGACGAAGAAAACAGTTTTTTTTATACCAATAAAACCTGACTACTATGGCAATCTCTAAATTGTGCTAGCCAATGAAAGCTCTTTGTTGTAGGAAATTAAATTGGTGAATTCAGCACCATCACGTCTAGGTACACATAACAGCACGCAGTGCTGTACATAATGGTGAATCGGTTAAGCCTTGAGACGCCGGTTCTTGGCGTGAACTTGTGTCGGGTGCGGGTGGAGGAGACCTGCTCAGTTTGGCCGCTCCACGCGGAGCCGTAGCGGCAATGAGTCACGAAGTGCTCGCAGTTATTCCACAGCAGCGAGTAGTCGCAGTTGCCGCGGAAGTTTTCGGCTCTCCTCGCCACCTCCTCAGCGGGCAGCGGCCGACTGCGCTCCGTCTTCCGCAACTCCGCGCGATCGCCGCCGCCGCCGCCGCCGCCGTTCCTTCCGCCGTTCTCGGCGTGCGTCTCGGCCCAGTCGGTCGCGTTCACCGTCACGGTCGGGGCCCCGTACACGAAGTCTTCGTAGGCGTCGATGCGGACGATGCCGTTGCGCACGAGGGAGCCGAGCACGAGGCGCGTGTTGGTCACCACGCTGCGCAACCGCCGCGCGTCGCTCGTGATCAGCGGCAGCGCATCGGGCAGGAAGTGCGCGACGCGCCGCTCGCCCACGTAGATGCCCACGTGCGTGAAGAACGTGCGGGGCACCTGCAGCAAATCCCCGCGCTGGTGCGCGCTACCGCTCCGCTCGGGCTCGGCGTGCAGAGAGGCATTGTGGGGCGAGGTCTGCCTCGGGCGGCTCGAGGCACCCCGCAGAGAGAGGCAGGAGCGTAGCCCCGGTGACTCAGCTCCTTCGTACCCGAGGGACGCGCCGCGCTGCACCACGCTGCTCTCTTGCATGGCGAGTGATGAATGGGAGCTTTGCTCGTGAATGGCCGCGTTTTATTCGCGCATAACGAGCAAATCAGAGGCACGAGTTGGGAGGGATTAGGGGAGAGGATTGGGCTACAAGCCCTGTTGTGCCTCCAACTGCTTGCGAATTGGACTATAATCAGTGCCAAACGTTTTACAGGGCTTTCCCCTCTATATGGAACCATAAGGAATATATTCTTCTGATGACGCCTGATGCTCTCTATGTATTCCATATGGTTCGATGTAGATGGGACATCCTGTACATTCCTGGTGGAATGGTTCTAGATATTTGAACGGTGCAAGAGTGGTAACAGATTATTTAGTTGCGTCCATAATGCGCTTTAGCGCAACATTTTCGTGCAAATTATGTCACAAATCCTTGCCGATGCAGCTGACTCGATTTTAACTGAAACAGAAGTTGCGGTTAAGTACGCCGTACATAATCACCTATGGGACCCAAGGACGCTCTCTCCCGTTTGATTCAATGATGTTTTTCTTCTTACATTCGCACACGAGCAGAACGGCCCTACTGCCTCATCATCGTTGCTTAGGCCGCACTTATTACATCGCGTTTCCATTTTTAATGGCACATTATCACCCAATCTAAGTTCCGCTTGTGGAGCGCACTGCTGTGATGCCGCAGCGACACAGGATTGCCAGCCGTTCGAAGCTGCCGTCTGTGTTCGTGTGGCGCGAACTGATTCGTAGTGAGCGATGGCACCGTTGGTGTGCGAATTGTGTTGAGGTGAACTGCACAGTCGGTGTTTCCACGGTGGACACAGTGTCAACACGAGCAGATGAAGCTGTGCATGGGGGCTCCCCCACCGCTTACGAATGAACAGTGTTAGCATAAAACGAACAACTTCTATTAAACCAAGCCTCTGCTTGCGATCCTTCACGCCTACTTCTGAGCCAGATCTCACAGCACTGATTCAGTGTCACAAACCCACCTCATGCATCCAAGATCCAGTCCACACGAGTTATTCCAGGCATCACGTGATACCCTTCTTCCTTTCATTTCCTATGTGCTTAACACTTATTTACTTACTGGCGTCTGCCCTTCCTCTTTCAAACATGCAAGCATCATTCCCATTCTTAAAAGAGCCTACCATCGACCCATCCAAAATCACTCTCGCTGAGTATCCCAACTTCCCTTTCGCTCTAAAATCGTGGAACGCGTTGTGAACCATCAATTACCAACTTTTCTATCCCACGACTCTTTGCTCGACGCCCTCCAGTCAGGCTTTCATCCATGACACTGAACTGAAACTGCTCGTCTTTCTGTCGCCAATGCTGCTTAGCTCGCTCGCTTCACGTCTCTCCTCTCTTCCGATTCTGATTGTCTTCTGCCTTTAACACCGACTCACCGTTCTCTTTGCTGTAATGTCGGACTTGGGTATAGTTGAACTGCACTGACTTGGATCTCTTCCTGGGTCACTAATCACACTTGTCCGATATCCTGGCGAGGCTCAAGACCTTCTTCTCACTCTTTGCTCACTGGTGTCCCGCAAGCTTATTTCCTTGACCGTCTGATTTTCTCTGTGTACATCCGCTCTCTCGCCCTGTGCTTCCGGGATAGGCTCCGGCTCACCGTGACCCTATATAGGATTAAGCGGTTTCAGATAATGAGATGAGATGAGACATCCGCTGTCTCAGCTCATAGATCACTTTCTTCGGCTTTTCTTGTCACCTAATCGCCGACGTTATGCGGCTATATCTTTCATTCCCCTGGTCTTTTACTGACATGTATTCCCAAATTCATGTGTTTCTCTCGGACATTTCATCGTGAATGTCTCATCTCATCTCATTATCTGAAACCGCTTAATCCTATATAGGGTCACGGTGAGCCGGAGCCTATCCCGGAAACACAGGGCGTAAGGCAGGAATACACCCGACGACGGGACGCCAGTCCATCGCCGTCATCGTGAATGTGTAAGCACCATCTCCAATTGAACCTTTCAAAAACAGATGTCCTCTTTTCCATGATCTTCACCCCTTTCACATGAACTCTCCTTTCCATCTTCATTGGTTCAAAACAATTTCTGCGTCCGCGTCTGTTTGGAGCCTTGGTGTCACCCTGGATTTTTCTTTTTCATATTCTCTTTTACATCTCCAATCTATCTCATACATGCCACTTCCACGAATTCAATCTCCACAAAATCCGTCCGTTTTTTACCGTAGAATGATCTCCACTCTTGGTTCAGGCTTTGGTTCCATCTCGACAAGACTCTGCAACGCTCTCCTCGCTGCTCTCTCTGTATATGCTATCCGTCCACTTCAACTTATCCAAAATTCCGCTGCCTGCCTGGTATTTTCTCTGCCTCGCTTTTACCCATTAGACTCCTCTGCTTCGCTCTCTACACTGCCGTGGCTACACACATCAACTTCAAAATCTTGGTTCCTACCCATCGCTGTCGTCACCTATCTGCTCCTTGTTACCTCTGCACCACTATCTTCCACTACAGCCCCTCTCACTCTCTTTGCTCAACAACTTCTGGTCGTCTGATCGCACCATACTTCCGCTCTCCGGGTTCCAATGTTCGCTGCTTCACTACACTGACCCAATCACGGTGGAATGACATCTCAATAGGAATTAGAACCATAGAGCCGCTCGCATCATTCCGGAAACTGCTTAAGTCACATCGTTACAACCGTTATTTAAATGTCTGACATCTAAAACAGCAACACATTGACGCTTATAAGTGTTGGCGAAGCAGAATTATTTGTTTATTTGAATATCATTTATTTACTTGAAATGTATGTATTTATATGTGGTGTAAATCGCCCTGCATAAGGGCATCTGCTTAATAATAATAAGCCATTGTTACACACGCTTCAACCACATTAATACACATTTTACACACAATTCAATAACAAGTTGTGATACTTGAGGCTCATACTGTGAAGGTTGCAGTGATGTGGTGATCAGTGATAAGAAAGATGATCTGGTAGTCTCAACCAAAGTGCGGCAATACGATCACATCAGCTTAAGCAGTTAACCAATTACACTCTTGGTATTCATCCTCATGATTTCTTAGCCACGAAAATTGCTCAACGCAGTGTATTTTCATGCTTAACCCAAGCCGGTGCGAAGCTCAAGTCCACCAGTGTGCTTGTCTCAGCAAGAATGCTGGGCCTTAATTGGGCGTTTCTTTCAGACTGCCGCGATGTGATCTAGACCACGGCTGACATTTCAAACGAACGAGTTTCATGATTTTACTTTGAGCGCGAATACATCGCACACCACCCCATATGTCGGTATAAGCGGCCAAAATCATAAATTCCTCATTGGCTTTTCATTAAGGCCAGAAGGATCTGACCAAATGTTTGTCCTGCAACCCTCTACCACCAAACATAGCCACATATGTTTGCGACGTTTGTGGTAGTGGTCGTGCAAAGATGTGAATTTTGGTGAAAGTCTTAAGACAACTTCCAACTCGTGACAATTTTCATCGCAACTCAACCACTCATTCATTGAGTCGTCATGCTCCTGGCAGTTTTCCACTTCCCCTCCCCCCACCGCTAAAACTGGGCCCTTATTGACGTCTCCACAGGCTTTCATTTAGACCCATTCATCAATCAAGCCAGCATTCTTCTCCACTGCAAGCTCCATTTACACTGCACACAATGCTTGGTTCTCTGGGTTTGGTCGAGGATGCATCAGAGCGGGTATTCTTGCCCTCGCATTCTTTCTTGCAGACTTAGGATGCACAAGCAAAGTAGAGTCATAATTCATCGCTTATAAAAAGCCATGTATTAATGTACCATTATTTTGGGAGATTTTACAACATCCTGCGATGTGCCGGCGTCATATCCTGGGCATAGCCCCATCTTGCGCCTTGTCTGCCAGGATAGGCTCCAGCCCCCCACGACCTTTTACAGACTTACGCGAGTATTGATAATGATAACAATGTCATAATTTGCACAATTGAAGTTTACTCACAACAAGTGCGTCGGAAAGATAAACGTACAAGGTGGTCGAGATGTCTTAAGGCCCCCCCCCCCAACTTAATTTCCCCTAGCAATGATTCCTTTGCTCATTCATTTCTTGGGCAATCATGTAACGTCACACTTCACAATCGAACCCTCGTTGACATCTACGGAGACAAACATTCGTGGCACACAGGCGTGACACCACGCGTGTTCAAGCAGCCGGATCATATCGATGTGAACGCAAACCCTGCAGCTCCCACATTGTACCTGCACGGTCGCCCCCTGTACAGGACAATTCCAAACATCCTCCCCACACTCCCAGCTCTCCTATAACCTTAATAATCGATTAACAGCTCGACCCGACCTACGAATGCATTGATATCTGCGTTGGCCCGAACTACTTGTATATGAGCAACACTTGGCTAACACTGGCGTGACTAGGCTCCAAAGAAAGCTTTCTCTGATGTCGATGCAGGGTGACGCGGGTGAAAGCTCCACACTGACGATGACCAAGGCTATCATCAACGCGCGGGCGCGCCTGAAGCATGCCTGCCTTCTACAAAATCTCCGAGGAGGTGCCCGCTTTCCTGAAGCGCTGGGGCAGCACTCCGTGCAGACACCCATGGGCCCTCCAGTTCACGTTTTAATTTGCACTCCTCTTTCCGAGAGTCTAACCGTCCCTTTCCAAGACCCGATCATTGATACACGCTCTCTGTAAACAGTTGCTCATGTTGTATACGGTCTTCATCGTATACATTGTGGCATGCCACTGCTGATAATAATTAGCTGTAAGTAGGGGTAATGCATATCTTTGAAAGGAATTGAATGTGTGCGCGTTATAAATTATAAAATATTGAAGGGGGTGTGGGTCACGGGGTGTAAATGTTTGTACATATTGTAAATTGAATTTATTGCATATTTTGTTGTTTAAAATTTGCTCGGATAAGCAATAAAATCGGACTTTAAAAAGTCAGTCTCGGATGTGGGTTATTTAGTTTCAAGACAATGCATACATTTTGTATTGCTCTCCAAAAGCAATTATTTCAATAGCCGTGTCGATCGCTCCCTCTCCTTCACGTTTCTCCCCCCCATAAAGTGGGAGAAACGCTCAACACGGTTATCCCCAAATAACAGCTTTAGAAAGCAATCACTCGAGTCGTGAAGACTTACATCATACCATACATACACTATCAAAAATGTTGCATGTTTTGCGATCCCCATGTGAAATTTTGCAACCTTGATACCTTGTGAAAGGTGTCTGTTGTTTTAAGATAACACTTGTATTACTGCCATAAAGAAACAAAACTTTTATCTTTTTACGTATCATATTCGCTTACCTGTTGAACGCTAATTCAGCAATTCCGCGGCCAGGTCCACCACAATCTTCAACACGTCGGCTGTATATTGAGGGCCCTCGAGTCCAACAAATGATGGTTACGCCTGGCAAGCAACAACTATCTTAAGCTCCAGTGTTGCACAAAACGAACATTGGCGCCACAATGGGATAGCAACGCTATGGGCAGGACAGCAGTTGCGACGGATATCACCACTTCCACTCAAATATCCCACCGTCTGCCAGGAAAACCACTTGCAACATGACTGGAATGTGGTGACCCATGCAGCATGTCCCCCGTGCAGTTAATGGCCGAGTAGGACATTTAAGTGCCGAAGTTATAACAAAATAATAAATATGATTCATCCCACGCACATTCCAAACTGGAAGGTATTCAAAGCGAGAACGATGCAAGAGGTGCAAGGCAGCTAGAGGCAGTAAAAACAGCCATGCGGGAAGCCGACGCAATGGTAGGCAGGACTTTCATCCGAGGCACAAATATTACCGCTGCGCCATCCTGCCTTAAATCCCTCATGCAATCGGGAGCTGCAGCTAATTAATCTTAGCTTAAAGCACATCGACAATTGCACAAGTCGGTATACCCAGGCCCCAGGGCTTCACATGCAAGATGACCTTATAGTATCACACTGCGATGAGACTGCAGTCTGAGAGCAGGAATGGAACTCAGCCGTTTAAGAAGAGCAAATTGTTTAATGGCGAATTCTTATAATTCTCTATGCCACAAAGACAAAGATCCCGCAGCACGGACTTTCACGTACGTTCGTCATGCAGTTGTAGCTCCGTGTGCCCCATTGTCTGTGTACCTCCGTGTCTTAGTGTGCATGTCTCCATCTCCTCCCCATGCATCTATTTGTCTGTGTGTCTGCATGTCTCCGTGTCCGTTTTTCCAATTGCACATGCGCGATTGAAGGTGCCAAGAGGCCTGTGCGTGGGGCTGACACCTGTCGAACTGTGCTGGGACCAATACAGAGAGGGCAAAAGGTTAAGGTTCTTTCATGAGCTATAATTCTAATAACGCCAGAGTGCCACAGTGCTATTGTACTGTTCCTTGGGTTACCAGTGTTTATTTAACTACATATGGCACCTTGGCAGACCGTAAAATGTGACTAAGCGCACATTATTACATTGTATGCTACATACACATTTCTGAGAATATGTCAGTGCAAAACTGTATACAATATTTCCATTTGCCCGGATTTGAACCAGGGCCTGTGAATCGCCGTCTATATTTTAGTGGCACGAATTGATTGTACCGAGACCTGATAATCGTATTGTGATGCCCAACTATAGTGCAGTAAACTGCACAATTCTGATAGACCGTGGCCAGCTGATAATCTATCTGGGAATGGTCTCTAGGAAAAGTGGAAACCCTATGTAGGGCAACAATAAATGTGCAGAACACAGCTGCTGTGGTTCTTACCAAGACACCAATCACTGAGCACATCACCCCAGTGCTTGCATCTCCTCACTGGCTGTCAGACAAGCTCAGGGTGGAGTTCCAAATTCTCCTCCTCACCTACACAGCTCTCCTCGAAAATGCAGCTCGCTCTTATATCCGTGATCCATTGCTTCCCTACAGTCCAGCACGAGTTCTCCAGTGTTCCAATTCTGGCCTGCTGTGGGTGCTATGCCTGATACGCTTGCTGTACCAGGCTGTGTACCAGGATCAAATTTCTCTCAGAGTGTATCAGACCTTCTCCCGTGTAGCCCCCAGGCTGTAAGATTCATCTCCACTGGAGATCAGCTCCACCGGAGATCAGCTCCACCGGGTCCATCGGCTGTCATTTCACACCTATCCACACTAAGAATCGGCTCTGTGCCTCAGTATCCGCGTCTTGTTTCCCACCTGGCGCAGAATTTACACGCATTATAAATAGGTTCATTATTATTAAAATCATATTGGTTTTCTCAGTGGGGGTTTAATGTGATTTCAATCAAACACTAGTTATGGTGTTTTATCATTTATCAGCCTGTGCTGTGTTTATCAAAGGTGCTATTCAAACTTTGGGTGAAACGTGCTTTAAAAATGTAAATTATTGAAAGAAAAAGTTGGAAACATGAATAAGCCGATAAAATACAGCAGAAAATGATTGATTCATCTCCATCGTGACCCCCGAATAACAACAATCGCAGTGCTGCAATGATTAGGGGAGCAAGTAATTTCAAACCTAGCCCCTCCTCGTGACCACCTCATTGTCTCCGCACCGTTTCATGTCTCAGATCTCACTGTCTCGTGTCTGCACGGGTTCCACTGTACGGTGTACGTCTGTCCTTTCATTCGCTGGCTCAACCCCGTGCCCGGACTCGTGTCTAGTCCCGATCAGTACGGGCCGCCTCCATGCAGCGCGCCATCTTTTCGAGCATCCAAACAGGCACAGAGAATGGTTTAATCTCGTCAGGAAGCAGCTCCGGGCAGTTCCTGCATGGGCACAGACACAGGGATAGGGGCGCTCAGCTTAACTATGCAAAGGATCGGGGTACATTTACAGTTGGCATCATGGTGGGATTATGACGTTTTTATATTGTATATAAGTGTTATGATAATATTTAGTGTTAGGCTGTTCGCAGGGTCAGGATTAGCAGGGGAGTATGGGGTCAGGAAAACTTAGCACTCATGTCAGGTTTATTGTTGGGGTAGAGTTAGCAAGGTTGAACTCTGCTACTCTCCAAGAAAAACACTGCAGTGTGCCAAAGACCAACTGAATGGACTAGAAGACTATGGACAGAATGTTCTGTGGACAGATGAATCGAGAGTGGAACCTCTAGGCTTGAATGAGAAACGTTATGTTTGTAAAATCCAAACAATGCATTCCAACATTAGAATACCATCCAAAGAGTAAAGCATGGTGGTGGTGGGAGTATCATGTTTTGGGCCTGCTATGCTGCAACAGGTCCTAGACGGCTTTCCATCATTGATGGAATATGAATTTTGAATTGCACCAGAAAATTCAACAGGAGAATGTCAGACCATCCATCCATGAACTGAAGCAGAAGAGAAAATGGAGCATGCAGCAAGACAATGACCCTAAACACATACGTAAATCTACTACCGAATAGCTGAAGAAACGTTGTTTTGTAATGGCCAAGTCAGCGCCAAGACCTTAACCCAATTGAAATGTTCTAGCAGAACCGGAAGCAAGCACTTCATGCAACAAAGCCCACAATTATCTCTGAGTTGCAGTAGTTCTGTAAGAAGTTAAGCGCCAAAATTCCTCCAAGCCAATGTGCAGGACTGATCATCAGTTACAGGATTCAATGTGGTTGAAGTTATTACAATTCAAGCAGCTGCCACCAGGTATTGAATGTAAAGGTTCACATATTTTTTTCCTGACAGACATTTAATGTTGGATCAATTTGTTCAATAAATGAAAACAAAATTCGGCTGAGATTTGTTTAACTGAATTCTCTGTATCTATTATTAGAGCTTATATGAAGATATGATCATATTTTTGGCCAAATTTATGCAACAATACAGAAAAATTGTAAGTGTTCTCACCACTGTAGAATTAAGGTTGTTATTACTAGTCTAAGAGTTAATGTTGTAGTTAGTGTTAATGATATGGTTAGGGTTTGAGGTCATTAGAGCTAATGTTAAACTTGCGTTTGCATTAGTATTTGTAAAATTAGTGTTAGTGATGATATTAGTGTTTGTATTCATTTCATGAGTAACAGCTTTAAAACAATGGTATTTGCTGAGATGAGAATCCAAACAGAAAATATCTTATACTGCTGGGTGCCTTCAGCATGGGAGACTGAGAGATACCCGTGAATGGGACGGGGCGCAGTAGCGAGCCACCTCATGAATGGGCAGAGGAGCTGCTCCGCAGACTGACTGACAGAGGACGTTTTGACATGTAAGTAACAAGTCTGCGTGACTTCCTACTCATATGAGTGGCAGTGATAATGTCTGCGTCTCTTCACAGTAAGAAAGTGCTGCCCAATGCATTTCGATTTCTGCCTCAGGCACCTTTCTAAGTGGCGTTGGCATGTTCCCCCTGTTTTGAGTGGGTTTCCACCAGGTTCTCTAGTTCCTCCTACAACTGAAAAACAATCAATAATTTGCTGATAATATCATAATATAGAGGAAGCAGTGTCTGGCTGGTTGGTGTCAGATGACCACATGGATGACTCCTCCCCCCCCCCTATGATTTCCTCGTACATCTTTATCTGTCTCATCCATGACCAGGTGTGGAATTTGCAGACGTTATATAAACTGTATTATATATGATATAAAAAAAACGGGTGACACGGTGGCCCAGTGGGTAGTGCTGTCGCCTCACAGCAAGAAGGTCCCGGGTTCGAATCTCAGCTCGGGTGCATTTCTGTGTAGAGTTTGCATATTCTCCCCGTGTCTACGTGGGTTTTCGCCAGGCATTCCGGTTTCCTCCCAATCCAAAAAACATGCTGCTGCATAGGTTAATTGGCTTGCAGACTAAATTGGCCTAGTGCCCAGTGATAGACTGGCATCCCATCGTGAGTATATCCCTGCCTTGCGCCGTGTCTGCCAGGATAGGCTCCGGCTCACCGTGACCCTGTACAAGACTAAGCGGTTTCTGACAATGAGATGAGACAAAAAAAGAGCCTGCATGTGTGAAACGCTATTTGAATGACTCCAGTGCAAACATTTCTTTATCGATCGTCCTCAAATTTTGGATCAATAATTTTTTCCAGAGTAAAAATTGCTTCCAAATATTTGAATCCGATATGACTTCGGGAACAATCAGTTGCCATAAAAGCTTAATAACACGGTTGCTTCGCTTTGGACAGACTCTTCTTTACCGAGTCAGAATTAAGACACACGAAGACATTCCCGCAATATTTTCGTAACCACACTTCCTGGTAACCAGCTGGGGATGAATCCAGGAATTTTCAAAAACTTCACACGAATAACTTGACAACTGATAATTACAAAAATTATATATACTATTTGTGCTAAAAAAATCAAGCTCTTTGAATGTTTAACAAAACATAATCCGTGTACCCCGTATTATTTGATAGGCAAATACATGAGTATATATTTTTAAATGAACACTGAGACATTGCTCCTCGTGTCCTGCTCACAGCCCTACAGAGCTGGACTGTATATATTACGCATTAGTGTGATGCGAGGGCGGCGCGGTGGCCCAGTGGTTAGCGCTGACGCCTCACAGCAAGAAGGTCCCGGGTTCGAATCTCTCGGCTCGGGTGCC
>JAZEWT010000013.1:6582624-6598805 GCA_036362905.1 Mordacia mordax
CCCCCCCCCCCCCCCCGTGTGCCTGTGGCCGTGTCTTGCGCGCCGCCTTTGTCTCTGCAGTACTATCGCTACCCCACACCCGATACTATCTATTCATGGCCGAGGCGACCTGGGTGAGACGAGGCATCTGCTCTGATTGGTCTCGGTCACCGTTATTGGCCGTGAGCGCGGGATCAGAACTCAGGTTGATGCTGGGTTCGTAGTAACCACCGCGCCACCGCTCCCCGCCACTCAACGTACAGGGCACACTGTCGGGTGGTCTTGTGACCCCCGCCCCATTTATCTCAAAGTTAAAATGTTGTGCACCAACGTATGTCTAGTGCAAGCAATAATATGTTATTTCATTGCTCATACATTTCTTATTTAAATAACCCTCATTTCGAGTTGATAAACTTTGTCATTTTAATGTTGGCGCCGGCTATATGCATAGCTGCCTTCCCCTCGCCGCTCTGTGGATTCGTCACGCCTCTATAATAATAATTGCACTTCTCGAGCGCTTTTCACCAAAGGGTCACAAAGCGCTGCACAGCTGTGGAGAGAACGGCATGTCATCAACAACAACGACGTATGAACGACAAATCCAAATTTTTTGTTACAAATTGAGCTGTGGCGAGAACGGCATGTCAACAGCAACGACATCAGAGCAGTTCAAGTGAAAATCAATCAATGGCGAGAATTTAGAGGACATAAAATAAGATGATTGCTTCGAAAAGCTGCTCTCTCGGGACAGCCGCGTCGGTGGCTCTCTCCTCTCCTCGCGACGTTTCGCCTCACTGATGGATCGTCTAATTGTGTGAGGGGCATCTTTTCATGAGATGTAAATTAGGGGACTAGCCACAGACAAAGCAGGGAGGGGGAAATCACAGTTCCGGGGGTGGGGATAGGATATGGAAATTAGTGTCAAGGTGACTCAGAGGCGGACTCACACAACAAAGAACACACGCATCACACCCACACATATAAGAAGACAATAGAAGCCGCGCACGAACACTTTGCCTGAGGATGCCTCTAACGTGTGAGGCGAAACGTCGAGAGGAGAGGAGAGAGAGAGCGATCGACGCGGCTGTCCCGAGAGAGCAGCTTTTCGAAGCAATCATCATGCATCGAGCCGTGAAAACCTACATCATTACATAAAATAAGAGTTAATAATTGTTCAACAAACACAGGAAGGAGTAATGTAAGTCGCACTGCATAAGGGCGTTTGCTAAATAATAATGTTTCTTACGTTACACACTCATAATTATAACAAAACATTTTCCAGAGAATTAAATGGGGGTCACAAGCCATTAGTCCACCCTGTACACTGTGTATGACGAGCGTTCGCTGTGTGGAGTGTTGCATGAACTGTGCGCGTGATGTGCGCCGATCTCAGTTCGTACATGCAGTGGCGGATGGGCTGTGTGGACGAGCATCGCCGCACTATGGGGACTACGGGCACACGTGGAGTCCCACCCAATGGCTCTCCGTGCTCCAGCAGACGCGGCGCGATCTGCTGCAGGCCGTGCGGGACGGTCCCGGCGAGACGCAGGTGCGCGCAGCAGCAGCTGAGTGGCGCTTCCATGCGCGCCACACTGAGCCAGAGTGAGCTCCCGCTCAAATGAGCATCGAGGGGCTGTAGCTCACTGTACAGTCCTACGGAGCCAGTGGTAAAGATTCCACATTCCTGTAGCGGGGACGGTCCGTGGGACCACTGTTTACTTGTCCATGAAGTGACAGGGCAGCACAGTGGATAACATCCGTGCCTCATAGAAATCTCCTGTGCGAACCGGTTCGATTTTCACCTTGGGCACCTCTGGAGTTTGTGTGTTTGCTCCTCGTTCTGCATGGGTTTCCTCCCATAACTAAAAACACACATTAATTGGCCGATAACAATATATAGGACGCAATGTCGGGCAAATTTTGGCACCAGCTAGCTATTAGACTGACTTGACTTATCCCCTCCGATCTAGCGCCTCTGAGACATATTTGCTCTTCGACATTGAACGCTATGAACAGTAATTATGATTGCCGTATCACCAGTAACCCCATATTCCATTTGAATCAGAGCACGTTTTCTCTTACGGGATTTCAGTCCCTGCTTGGCAGGCGTGACGGGCGTTTTCTGCACTGCGGTAGGAGCGGGCAACCGTGCCGCGCGCCGTGGAGGCGTGTGTCGCCGCACGCCGGGACGAGCTCCGCTCTGCCGTGGCGCGCTCGTCGTTAGCCCTGGGGAGCGCGCAACTCCGCGACTTCGACTGGAAGCTCAAGGTGAACCCTGCATCGTGAGGGACGGAAAGCAGGGGTTTCCAACCTTATGCGTCTCAAGACCCACTTGGCCCACTTGTTCATAAAGGAGAACCCTCTGCATTATATATGGGTTCTTCTGGTACAGCCTCAACAATACGATTTTTGCAACATCTTTGTTTCAAGGTCCAAATGGAGCTCATGTATCACGAGTGCAGATATTCTGAGAGAAAACCATTGTGTGCACGTATGCAGTCAGGGTGGCACAGTGGTAACATCTGTGCATCACAGACAGAAAGTCCTGCCCCAAGACAGTTCATTTCCCACCTAGGGTACCTTTCTGTGTGGAGTTTGTGTATTCTCCTGTTATGCATGGGTTTCTTCAGGGTTCTCCGGTGTCCTCCCACAACTAAAAAAAAATATACACATTAATTAATTGGTCTATAACATCACAATCTATAGAACGCATTGTAGGGCAGATATTAGCACTGGCTGACAGAATGACTGCCTTCTCCCCGCCTCTCTCTGTGGTTTCCTTGCTACGCCTCTGTAATGATGTAAGTCGCCCTAGATAAGGGAATCTGCTGAATAATAATTAATAATAATAGTATGCATGTGTGTGGGAAGTACTTTGTGGGGAGCGGTAGTGTCGCGGTTAACACGCAGCGCTGCAAATCCGACTACGCGTGTTTGATTCCTGCTCATGGCCAACTCCATGAAGGTTTCCTGAACTTGTTCCGAGCATCCCTTATGTCGACTCAGCTTCAAATTAGTACCTGGTGTGGTGTGTAAACATCGCCACGAGGGAGACAAAGACGCCCGGGCTTGGTGCTGGCAGCCCATCCCCTCTTGTGCCGCGCCGGCCTTTGTTAGTGCTACTCAACAGCATCACTTGACCCTACAGTTTGTTATATTTATAATTTTGTCTTTTAGTTGGCGCTCTCAAGCGACAAGCACTCTGCACTGCAGACTCCACTGCTGGTATTGCCTCTGGATGTGCAACGTCTCGACACTCCGCACAACCTTCGCGATGCCGCTGAGTGCGACGCCTCACATGAAGCTCTTACTGTGGAGCTCTCGGCCGCGGAGCTGGGCACCCTGATCGCGGCGCTAGAGAATGCCAGCAAGGTGGGACCGCAACCTCCTCCCGTAGCGGCGACATCAGCCGGGGGGACTTAGCAGTAGAGTGAGCAGCGCTCCATCACAAGGCGGCCAGTCCGGAGCCTGTTTGGGGGTTTCTCACCTCAACATGCCTCTCGGGTCACCCATCAAGGGAATTGGTGGGGGTGGCGCAGTGGTAACATCCGCCCTTCACAAAAAGAAGGTTCTGCTCGAAATGGTTCAATATCCCATCGCATATAATACAAAGTGCTTCTGGAAAGGCATCATTTTGAAATTTGGTTCAACACCCATTCTCGACTGGTTTTAAAAGTCAGGCGGTTCAATACCTGCCTTAGGCAGGACCTTCTCTCTGTGAGATGCAGATGTTAACACTGCATCAACACTCTGCTGGTCACTAGTTCGTTGGGAGTAAAATTTGGAAACTCAGAGAATTGTGAAAATCCTTGTGTGCGTGTCCTTTAGGTGGTGCAGCAGCTGAAGTGACCCTGGATAGGATCTGAAGATAATCCGCCGCACATCATCAATCCCACACGAGCATTGACCCACAACCGTGCACTAAGGCCAAGGAACGTATTTGTCATCCAGTTGTCCAGCCCTTTAGACACTGTGCATTGGACAGTGTGTTGCACATATTTGAAAAAAATGTATATAGATTTTCAGTTTAAATTCATTTATATTGTAACATTCTAGCACATTGTACTTATGTAAGTTTTCACGGCTCGATGCATTAGAACTACTTTCCAAAATAGTTCTTTTGGGATAGCTTTCAAACGCTCCTCCTCTCGGCTTCGCAACGTTTTGCCTCTTATATTGGAGGCATCCTCGTGCATTGAGACGGAGCAAAAGAAGAGTGTGCTGTGCTAGCTGTGCTACATGTTGCCTGATGTCAAAGGCAGTTCACTGCCTTGCTCACATTCCATTCATCCTTTGTCATACCTTCTCGCTTCTCAGATCTTTACCTTGCTTCCATAAGACCTTTGCTGGTGTCTCCTGGTAGCATTCCTGAGGGAGAGCAGGCAGCCCAGACATTGCAGGGGGCAGGAAAAACAATGGACCCCACGAACACTAGCAAAGGACTCTTTTATCAACTAATAAAATGCACAATTAATCCCGTTGTAACAGGACTCTCGAGCTGAAGGTTTATTTGGACTGAGTGTGGCTTTCCTCGAAAATGTAGAGGTCAGTGGCTGACAATGAACTGAGAGATGAATCATGTGGTTCTCACCGAGATCCCTACGTCTTGATCTCTTGCGGTAATCGCGGTGCACTTTGTGCTGTCAATTATTAAGGTAATAACTAGAGGGCAGCACCTCCAATAGACAGGGTTATCTTTCCCATCGGGTAATTATTGTCACAGCAATTCTGCACGTTAATTTCTCCACTATTGGCTCTGACTACCACTCTGCCACCCTCCAAGTAACAAGACACCTAACCATCACCAGAAAACGCTCACCGGACACCCCACCATTCCCACGACACCACTCGGCAGTCATCCACCTAACCCTCGCCAGACACACCTGACACCTCATCATTCAGTAGACACAAGCACTGCCCTGCTGGCACGGACCAAATGCTACACACCACTTTCACCAGTCTCATTGTTCACACACTCGCCAAGCCAGCTGACGACACCACGCCCAAACACATCAAGGATTTGCACCACTACATGACACCCCCAAGCCACTGAGATCAATCAACCACGCCTTCCACTACAACTACATTTTCACAACACTCCACCAAACACCTGCACTATACCACAATATTACACTCGCCCTGCCCCAGTACACTCCACCACTACATGAATGCATTGTACCACATCCCTGCACTCTACTGCACCATACTTATACACTACACTGCAACACACCACTACTAAAAACCCACAAATGTTTTAACACATCCTCTCCGCCACAGTCATCTGGGAAAACATTATTTCAGCATTGTTTGCACAAGCAAACTTTGAACCAGTTTCAATATTCAGTATCTCATCAACAGTTATGCTTCCTTGATCAAGAGCTGGTGAATTCCTTAATGTGTATAGTCAATCACCCTGTCAGATTCAGCTGTTAGTTAACTCAAAATACTTTATTTTGTATATTAATAAGCTAATGATTAATAATCTTGCATTGAGGATAATAATAATTGCACTTCTATATGATCTTACTGCATAACTGCGTGCTCATCTTTTCTGAGAACACTTGTACATATACGTCAAACATACGAAACCATATGTCATTACAAAAACACGTGCATACGTTTTCATTGTTTTACTGTGGATGAAATCTTAGACAACGCGAAGCCTTTGTGTGGTTACGTTTAGTTTAGTGAGATCGAGTTCAGGGTGACATTTTTGAAAATTGAAGTGAAGTGCTAAAATAATTGTATTTTGCTAATATAATAATCACAATTTATAATGCTTCTTCGTTCAATGTCGGAGGTCTTGTTCGATGAGTCGCAGAGAGAAAACCGCAGCGAGTGGGGAGTGAAAAGGCAGCCACGTACGTGGTGAGCCAGGACCGACATTTGCCAGACACACTGCATCCTATGTATCTCATCTCATCTCATTATCTGAAACCGCTTAATCCTATATAGGGTCACGGTGAGCCGGAGCCTATCCCGGAAACACAGGGCGTAAGGCAGGAATACACCCAATGACGGGACGCCAGTCCATCGCCGGGCTGCATCCTATGTATTATGATGTTATTAGCCAATTAATGAAGGTTTTTTTTTTAAGGGAGAAAACCGCAGACCCCAGAGAAAGCCATGGAGAACAGGTGGAGAATATAAAATTTCCACACAGTAATGCACCCGAGGTGGGAATCAAACCGCCTCGGGCAAGACCTCTTTGTAAAGTGCGGATGTTACCACTACATAGCCACCCTGCCGAGTATGCTGCAATGCTTGTGAGTAAAACCAAAGAATGCATGGCAATCAACACGAATGGCGTGGTCCGCTGGGCAGCAGAGGGAGGCTCAGAGGTGCAGCGACCCGCGCAGCACAACGCGACTCTGCCCAGACACGCTCACGCGCCCGGGCTGCTGTTGCTGCAGGGTTATCTGCAGATCTCCACCGCGCCGGGAGCACTGCCTGGCTGTACGCGCACAACAGCAATTGTCATTACATGTATATCGTAGTGCCTTTCACGAACAGGTCCCGAGGCTCTACAGAAATGAGCGGTGGTGGTGAGGGGCGTGGGGGGGTGAAGGCAGTCGCACGGTCAGCCGGCGCCAACCCACCTGACGCTGCGCCCTGTATATGATGATATCAAGCAATTCATGAGTGCTTCTTGGTTGTGGAAGGAATGCGGAGGTGACCCACGCAAAAAAAGGAGAAGCACATAAACTCCGCACAGGAAAGTACCTGAAGCAGGACCTTTTTGTGAGCCAGGTGCAGATGTAACTGCTGCACTACAGTTCTGTCCTCACCAAACGGAGCGTCGCAAGACTACACGGAGCGTTAATGCATTCTCACGCACAAATGCGCTTCCAAGATACGACGTCTACTACGACACTTTGTTTAATAAATAAGCATGAATTGCAGTTGATATTATGTGAGAATGCACTTGTGTGATGCTTGGCACAATTGAACAATCAACAAAGAACTTTAACATTACAATAATATCACTTAATAACATGCCTGTGTATAAAATGAGCTACAGTATTTAAATGCATCACAACCTCTGAAGGAACCCACCTGTGATATTGCAAACAACACGTATCAAACCCTCTATGATACCTGTTGGAATATATGCTAATTCCTGCATATATCAATGAATCTACTCATCACATTGTTGGCTGATCATTATTCTTAATAAAACAATAACAAGCATGTCTTCGTATAAATCTATGTGAACTCGCTTTTTACCACGTGGCCATTAATGGACATTCATGCCAAACATTGACATTGTAAATAATTCATTTTTATAAATCACAACATTGTTTCTACGTATTTACTGACTAGAAATTTAAACAAGAACTTACAGATAATAATAATTGCATTTCTAGAACGCTTTTCACCCGTGGGTCACAAAGCGCTGCACAGAGCTGCGGAGAAAACGGCCGCGTCAACAACAAGACATAACGGAAAGCCAGCAACATTAACGTTTTTTGGGGGGTATTTTGTTAAAATCCGAGCTATGGAGAGAACGGTATGTCAACAACATCAGGACAGTTCAACTGAAAGTCAAATAGTAGCAAATTACAGGACATAAGGTAAGCGGAGAAAAAAAAAGAAATCTTCAAACAAGGAAGGAATAAACGTTTCTGAGTAGGCGTAGGTCGGCAGAAAGCCATCATCCCGGCTTGACAACATTGAGCCTCATCAACAGTCTTAGCTAGAAGGCTTGAATGCCTTATAGTAGAACAAGTGAGTCTTGAGACGAGATTTGAAGATGCCCAGGGACTTAGGTGATCTAATCTCCAATCGAAGGGCATTCCAGAGTCTGGGAGCAGCACACGAGAAGGCTCTGTCACCCATCGCATGGAGGTGAGCTCTGGGCACATGCAGCGAGCAGCCCGTATTGGAGGATGGAAGTTGTGTTGAGGAGGGTGTATAAAGTAGGTCGCGGATGTTTGTCGGAGCAGCGCCAGTGAGAGCCTTGTAGGTGAGAAGGAGGATCTTGAATTGAATCCTGTTTTTAACCGGTAACCAGCGGAGAGACATCTGTACTGGGGATATGTGATCGTGGATGGGTGTGCGAGTGAGGACTAGCAGCCGCATTCTGCACACGTTGGAGACGATTGATCAGGTAGGCAGGGATGCCAGGGAGCAGTGCATTGCAGTAATCGATTCGTGAGGAGAATGAAGATGTGTATTGGCTTCTCAGCATCAGCGGGTGACAGAATGTTGAGCAGATAATACTCTAGATTCCTAACAAACAAAACGACTAAAGAGTGTTACAACTTCTCCCCCTTTCCAACTTAAACACGAGATATTAATATAAATTATATCCACCGTATCGATTACTTGGTTACCACATTTTGATTCCTTTGGCACTACCATTGAAGTGGATTCTCTGTTATCCATTCCTGGTCATTCACTCCCTCCAATCAATTACGTACTGCGTATTAACATAACACAACTCGATAAGTCAGGACCCCGTGATGACATCACCCAAATGAACTGTCCAAGGAACTGCCAGCCGCTATGAACCCAAGCAAGACATCACAGCCACCCTGCCATCTCAACAGCAGCAAGAGGCAGCAGAGCATTCTAGGTAAATGATTAGACGCAGGGAATCTCGACCTCACAACTGCAGCTTCATACATCATTTTGAGCTACAACGTGGCCCAGCATTAGCACGTTCGCCACTTGTCACAGGTTTGCAGATGGACCAGGCCGCCCTGGTTTATATTGCGGATGTAGTCATATGAAGAGAATCAGTCGTAGTGGCGTCGTGACTCACCCGTTAGACGTTGCTTTCCGAGCTCCTCAGACCAATAGCTTGCGAGCACTGTGTGTGCAGAACCTGCAAATAAGTCAACAACCGCACTAGTACTCAGTTCACAATTAGTGAACTGCCATTAAAACGCATGCAAGCACAAATAAGTGCATAATGCGGCCAGCTGGCTCAACGACAGAGGGAACAATTGGCAGGCTGCTTGTTAATAATTTGTGGATGGATTGGCTCGGCCCGGCGATGGACCGGCGTCCCGTCGTCGGGTGTATTCCTGCCTTACGCCCTATGTTTCCGGGATAGGCTCCGGCTTCACCGTGACCCTATATAGGATTAAGCGGTTTCAGATAATGAGATGAGATGAGAGAGATTGGCTCGGCCCATGTCATTGTGCTACGGAGACACTCGCCACTTCCATATGAATGCGGAATCTCCATCAGTGGCTTAACACTAGCAACAGAATATGAACACGGGCACCATTGTCTCCTTCCCCAGTGTAATAAAATGATACGTAATAATATTACAATTTATAACGCATGGCACAAAATTAATTCACTGCCGAAATTATTCGAAGAGAGAACACGACTGAGTGAGAAAACTGCAGAGAGATGAGTGAGAAGACGGCCACGTGGTTATCCGGCACTAACATTTGCCAAACACAGGGTCCATTGCACTACGATGTTATCAGCCAATGCGTGAATATTTTTTAGTTATGGGAGGACACCAAAAAACCCGGGGGAGGCCCACGTAGAACAGGGAGAGAACACAACTTCCACACAAAATGCACCAGGGGCAGGAATCGAACTGCCTAGAGCAGGACCTTCTCTCCTTGAAGTGCTGATGTTACTGCTGCAGAGACAACCTGCCGCAGAAATTGCTTCAACTTGTTTTGACCTTATGGCATCTTCGGTCGTGTTGAACTCCATAGGATTTTTTTAATGATCTACCTTTGGCTCGTGAGCTATACTATTCTTGTCATTTACAGTAAAGCCTTCAATGGGCCTTGACATATCTTAATGGCATACAACATATCTGGTTACTCTAATTTGAAGTGATCTCGTTTCAAGTAGGTACAGCTTGCCTGATGTTGCTCATTGCAATTATCCGCAAAACGTCGTATTTCATTTATAAATGCTGTGAGTTTGCTCTCTAGCACACTGGTGTGCTGGGATAGTGAATAATTGGCTCGTTTTGTTCACGTTGACAAACTTTACCAATTGGCTCTTGTCGATTGGTAGAGGGTTTACAACAAACATTTTTTACATCACCTAATCCAAAAATGGAATCCATCGATAACATATCTGGTGTCTACATATGTATAAACATGCTTACTCAGTTAATTATCCTGACTAAATTACACCCAGTTCTCTGAGGTAAAGCAACTTGCACACCCCTTCCCGCTAGACAACTGATCCAGCTTTTAAAAAGCCACCTGACATGATGAGATAAATATTTGTAACGTTGGGTGGCATAGGGGTTACATTTGTGTCTCAGTTAAAAGTGTTCAAATCTCAACATTGTTGTCTTCCTACATGACATTTCATATGTTCACCCCCATTCTGGATGGGATTTCTCCCTGCATGTAAAAAATGAAACCTACGTCTTATTGGTATTAGGCAAACTTCCAGTGGCTCAAATTTCTCAAATTGGATTACACAGAGCTACATCTCCCTCTATGCGAAAAAGTGCTAAGACCCTTCTGACAAAAATCTTGAGACTCAGTAAGGGTTGACAATAATGTATCACAGAGTACTCGCTCCGGTTTCCTCCCACCGTCCAAAGACACGCTGCTGTCTAGGTTAATTGATTTGCCGAGTAAATTTCCCCAAAAAGTGTGCCCTGTGATGTACTGGCATCACATCCTGCGTATTCCCTCACCTTGTTCCATCCGTTGTCTGGGATAGGCTCCCCCCCCCCTCCCGAATATTGATGATGACAATAATGAATTAATAAAGAGTACTCGCTCTCTGTCCAGTCCGGCTCACTCACCCGTAACGGGGTCCTCAGGGATGCCGACCCAGGGAGCGAAGTAACGCGAATAGAAGTCGACTGGACCCCAAGCGCCTGGGTCCCGCGCGTGGGCGCGCAGAGTCACGATGACGCCCAACACGTCACGGCTCCCGCCACCTCGCTTGGCACGCAGCAGCGACCCCGGATCGATCGGCAGCTGCTCCAGATCCTGCCTATGAAGATCCCTACCTGTCACATCTTGCTGTGAACATCTCTACTCGTCAAACTGCCGTGGAGGATGATCTCTGTCTCCTCGTGGCAATGTTACACGCTGCACCAAGGTCAAGTCGACTAATGTGCAAGATAAGGTTAAAGACATACGTCCAACATGGCACACCTGGCATAGTTGTCACTCAAGCGGATGAGCAGTTTACAGGTGCCAGGTGAGTAGCAGACCTCCTGCACATTCATATCTCCAACCGCTGCCTGCCAAATGCCGAACGCCGTGTCCCCAGTCCCGTGTCCCCAGTGCCCAGCCCAGAGCAGAGGAGACATGTTAGGATTGCAATGATCCACAACACAAACACACAGACCAGTCTCAGAGCACTTATCACCGTTGTAAGCACAGGTATGGAAGTGTGAAAGCTAAAATATTTTAGATATGAAATTTCTTGTCGTTTATACGGTAATAAAAACGTTAAAACAACATCCGGCAACAATAATAATAACAAGGCACTGTAACGCAACCAAAAAAACAAATTCAAATTTTCAATTTCTCCTGAATGTATCCATGCTGCAGCCACTGGTGGGAACTGCTGGTATTGTGATAGTGTAGTGGTTAGCAAACGATGATCCTAACAACCCGAGTTTGATTCCTGCTCACGGCTAACCCAAGTAACCATTTTTATGAACCGGCTCTGGGCCTCCTCTAGGTCGACTCAGCCTTATATGAGTACCTACTAGGGAGACATAAGCAGCCGGGGTGGTGCTGGCCACCCACCCCTTGTGTGCCATGTCAGTCTTCAAAAGTGCTCGCTAACAGCACTTGACCTTTGTCTTTGTAGAATCTAGGCCACTGGTTTTGAAACTTCATGGACCTGCAAGTGACTGGCGACCCTCGACAGGTTTAATGAAAAACCAGACATTAACTAATTTGGTATTTTGCGTCCAGCAGGCAGTGCACCACTCGGTGCAAATTACGTTTATATTTTTACTGAGGACAAAGATCACAGATAACACCGAGGTCTCCTTCAACAGCACAAGTCCCCCAATCAAAATTGCTTTTCAGACATCCAGTGGTGAGAAAAAGTTTGTGACCCATTCGAATTTTCTATGTTTATGCATAAATGTGACCAAAAATGTGATCCGGTCTTTAAGTAAGTCTTAATAATAGATGAAGATAACCTGGTTAATCAAATTGGCCCCAAAAATCAAATTTTGAATCTAATTATTGAGCAAAATCATTCAACATTCAATTTGTCCGAAAAAGCTTGTGAACCTCTAGGTTAAATCAGCTCAATTAAGAATGTAATTAGAGTCAGGTGTTTTAATCAATGGGATGACAATAATAAATGCGTTTGAGTCGACCTGGCCTAATTGAAAGAGATAAACTTTGGTGATCACCATGAAAGTCTGGTCTTCACCACACAAATTTGTGGATGTGTTATGCCCCAATCAAAATATATTTCTGAAGACCTCAGAAAAGGGTTGTTGATGCTCATCGGTCTAGAAATGGTTACAAAACCATTTGTAAAGATGTTGAACTTCACAAATCCACTGTCAGACACATATATACAAAGGGAGAAAACATAACCCCATTGTTACTATGTCCATCAGTGGTCGTCTAACGAAAATCACTCCACGAACAAGGCATACAATTTTCGAGGAGGTTACAAAGAACCCTAGGGTAACCAAACATTGCATTCCAACATAAGAACCTCATCCAACCGTGAATCATGATGGTGGGAGAATCATGGGTTTGGGCTGCATTGCTGCCTCAGGACTCAGCTTGCCATCAATGGTGGAACCACGCATTCTGGACTGAACCACTAAATGCCACATGAGAATGTGAAGGCATCTATTTTTTAGTTGAAGCTTAACAGAAAGAAAATACTGAACTTGAAGTATGCACCAAAACAACGATTCTAAACAAGCAAGTAAATCTACAGCAGAATGGCTGAAGCAGAATATATTTCGCGTTTTGAAACGGCCAAGTCAAAGTACAGACCTTAACCCAATGCAAAAGTTGTGGCAGAACCTGAAGCGAGCAGCTCATGCAAGGAAGCCTATAGATGTATGAATTAAAGCAGTTCCGTATGACGGCATGGGATAAAATTCCTCCAAGTCGATGTGCAGCACTGATCAACCATCACATAAAATGTTTGGTTGACGTTATGGCTACTCAAGGAGGTACCACCGGTTAATGAATGTAAACGTTCACATACTTTTTTATGTTTCGGTTCCCGACTCAGGTGCCTTTCTGTGTGGCATTTACATGTTCCTTCCCGTGTCCGCATGGGTTTTCGCCGAGTACTCTGGTTTCCTACCACCCTCCAAAGACACGCTGCTGCCGAAGATAATTGGCCTGCTGAGTAAATTGGCCCAAAAAAGTACCCTGCAATGTACCGGCGTCACATCCTGCATATAGCCCGAAGTTGTGGTCTATGTCTACCAGGATAGGCTGTGGCCACAGTGACCTTTTACATGATTAACCCTGTACTGATATTGAACTGAACTTCTTCTGACGAACAAATAAAATGTTGGATAATTTTGCTCAATGGACAAATCAAAAGGTTGGTGTTTTGTGTACCGTTTGTTCAATCCAGTTCCCTTTATCTATTATTAAGCATTAAATGAAGATCGGATCACATTTTAGCTCGAATGCATTCAGAAATACAGAGAGTTGTAAAGATTTCACAATTTTCTTTTTTACCACTGTTTAACACACAAGTATCTGATAGTATATATTTATCTTTAAAAGATATTTCATGTTAAAAACTCCTTCAGATAGAACATTTCATTTGCAGGGAATCTAGGGTGACTCTTGCCACATGTCCCGCATATACATATATATATTCATGACATTAATTTGACAAAATAACGCACTCACACTGACGCGATACATTATAAAATGGAACGAATAATAATAATAAAAATCAGCCTCACCTGAACCAGGGTTTTAAATTCGTCTTTGTCCTAAAAGAGACACATGCATTATTAAAGCACAACTGAAGTGTATTTTGTTAGTCACAGTAAACAGGTGATATACACACATTTGAGGAACATAACAGTGATAATATCACAATTTATAACGCGTGGCACAATATTCATTCAATGTTGCAGGTATTTGTTCAAGGTGAGAATGATTGAGAGGCACGAGGAAACCAGGGGTGACAGGGAGGCAGCAATGCGATTAGCCAGTGCCAACATTTGCAATACACTGCAGCCTATATATTATGATGTTAACGGCCAATTATTGTAAGGATTTCTGTCCATAGCTGTTCTTTCAGGACAGCTGTGTCGAGAGCTCCTCTCTACTCCGCCTCTCGGATTGGAGAAGCTCGACGATCCCTCTAGCAGGGGAGGCGAAACGTCGCGAAGGAGAGGAGGAGTAGGAATGCTCGACACGGCTCTCGCGAAACAGCAGCTCTGGAGAGCGGTCCTCAGCTCTGCTGTCTCTCGCCTGCAGCGACTCGGCGGGGTTGAGCGGCAGGTCCAGCGCGATGCGGTCCTCCTCGCGCCATGCAGCGAGATCGCCGCTCAGTGTCTGGAACGAGATCCGTGGGCTCGTGTTTCCTGCCGCAACACCGACGCGCGCACGCACACAGAGACAATCGCCGCTTCACTGAGACCGCGACCGTGAAAGCACAGCACTGTAATTATCTCATCTCATCTCATTGTCAGAAACCGCTTAGTCCTGTACAGGGTCACGGTGAGCCGGAGCCTATCCCGGCAGGCACAGGGCGCAAGACAGGGATATACCGACGATGGGACGCCAGTCCATCACCGGGCACTGCGGGCAATTTAGTCTGCGAGCCAATTAACCTATGCGGCAGCATGATCTCTGGATTGTGGGAGGAAACCGGAGTGCCCGGCGAAAACCCACGCGGACACGGGGAAAACATGCAAACTGCACACAGAAAGGCACCCGAGCCGAGATTCGAACCCGGTAGCTTCTTGCTGTGAGGCGACAGCGCTAACCACTGGGCCACCGTGCCGCCCGCACTGTAATTATAATAATCATATTCATATAGCACCTTTCACACACTCTCATTCGAAGCACTTAACAGAAATAATTGAACAACACTAATAAAATGCTAAGTTATAAACATAAGTCTTGAACTTGGACTCAAGGTATCGAGAGAGGGAGTACTTTTAACTTTGTAACTCAACCAAAGTTACACAATCATGAGGCTCGAGTACAAAATGCTGCCTCTTACTTCCTCTTAAAAAAACCCGTAAAAATTATGCTTGACTGCTCTATCAATCTTTAAATTATGCTAACCAATGAGAGAGAAGTCAGCAAGGTACGATTTGCCTTTCAATTTACATATTAATGCAGCTGCTAAAATCTAAGTATAATATTACATCATAAAAATACAGTTTATAGGAACGCGTGCAAATTCCACACCTGGTCGCAGACGGGACAAAGGATGCAGAGACACGAGGTAACCGCCGAGAGGTGGAGAGGGAGAAGGCAGCCGTGCAGCCACCCAGCGCCAACATTTGTCAGACACTCTGTACATTATGCTATCGGCCAATTAATTGATGGTTTATGTTTATTTGTGAGAGGAAACCGAAGAATGTGGAAAAGATTAGAGAGAACACACAAACTCCACACAGGAAAGCACTGGAGGAGTGAATCAAACTGCCTTCGGCAGGACTTATTTTTCTGTGAGGCGCAGATGTTACGACTGCGCCATCCTGCCCCACGGTTAGGCCCATTAATGACGTTCACAATTAGGAATGGCAAGCAGATCGGTAAATAAGAGTGAATAAGTTAACTCTTGGCAAAAACACTTCTTAAAGGTTCTCAATGCCCGTCCTACATGACTGTAGCTCTGTCTTGCTCAGCCCTAATCCCATCCACTTTGACTCGAGACATAAGTATTGATACTTCATGCACTACGAGTCCTTTATTGCCAGTTTAGAGATGTAAAAAAAAAGAGACTTCACCATTTCCGGCAATAATACAAATGTTAAGATCTGAAAACACCAAATAGACGCCTTTCGTTAAGATGTCAGTGATGACAGTTTTCAAGTTTATGCTGATTATTCTGAGAACTGAAAGACGCTGGGATAGATATGTTTGCAAGAATAACCTGGGGTATCAAGGGATGACGTTGACTGCTCGATGTTGTAGCCATTCCGATTAAGTGATGCGGAAAGTCAGTCTGGGCGGTGCGGTGGCCCAGTGGTTAGCGCTGACGCCTCACAGCAAGAAGGTCCCGGGTTCGAATCTCTCGGCTCGGGTGCCTTTCTGTGTGGAGTTTGC
>JAZEWT010000013.1:6619680-6646667 GCA_036362905.1 Mordacia mordax
GCGTCCCGTCGTCGGGTGTATTCCTGCCTTACGCCCTGTATTTCCGGGATAGGCTCCGGCTTCACCGTGACCCTATATAGGATAAAGCGGTTTCAGATAATGAGATGAGATGCGATTTGCATTTCTAAAGCGCCTTTCAACCAAGGGTCACAAAGCTTTGAACAGAGCTATGGAGAGAACAGCATGTCAACAATATCAGAATGGATTATTTCAGTAAAACGACTATAAATCAATTAAGGACATCAAATAAACAAAAATAAGTGTTAACGTTTCGAAGAATGGACGGCGCGGTGGCCCAGTGGTTAGCACTGTCGCCTCACAGCAAGAAGGTCCCGGGTTCGAATCTCTCGGCTCGGGTGCCTTTCTGTGTGGAGTTTGCATGCTCTCCCCGTGTCCGCGTGAGTTTTCGCCGGGCACTCCGGTTTCCTCCCACAGTCGAAAAAGCATGTTGCTACATAGGTTGATTGGCTCGCAGGCTAAATTGCCCCGCAGTGCCCGGCGATGGACTGGCGTCCCATCGTCGGTATATCCTTGCCTTGCGCCCTGTGTCTGCCGGGATAGGCTCCGGCTTCACCGTGACCCTGTATAGGACTAAGCGGTTTCAGACAATGAGATGAGATGAGGTTTCGAAGAATAATATAAAGTAGAAAGTAAATCTGAAAAAAGACACAAGCTTTGGGGTTTTACAGATAAAGTCAGCGCTTATGAAGGATTCAACCCCAGCACCCTCAGTGCGGACATACATAATACGTGAAGACACTTTCTCCATTATATACAGATCATGAAAAATGTGGGGCATATTTCTAAACGTTGTATTTATACTTTTTACGTCAATAATATACCTATCTAGTAAGTAGAACAGGTTTTTACCATTTCTGGCAATTATACATGTGTTAAGATCTTTTAAAAAACCCAAATAGACACATTTTATAATATGTCTAGTTGCAAAATCCACACATACTTGTGGCAAAATATGAAAACAGGAAGCTTTGATAACATATGCATTGTCCTTCAAACTGATTGGCCTACACCACACATGGCTTTCTTTTGAGCCTATTGTCAGTATTAGCCAGATGATGCCAAAAGGCAGTCAGTTCAGGACAATACAATATCAATGCTCAGTAGCTCAGGTGGTGCTGTTTAAGCTATTGGTACTTTTTGCCAGTGTACATATCTAGTAAGTATAACAGGTTTTTACCATTTCTGGCAATTATACATGTGTTAAGATTAAAAAAAGAAATAGACACATTTCACGATCTTAACACATGTATGATTGCCAGAAATGGTAAAAGCCTGTTCTACTTACTAGATATGTACACTAGCAAAAAGTACCCATAGCTTAAATAATATACCTGTTTACATTTTAGCATCTTTATAAATAGATTGAAAGTTCCATCTTGATTATTTAGAGATTGACAGAGGATGCCTCTAACGTGTGAGGCGAAACGTCGCGAGGAGAGGAGAGAGAGCCATCGACGCGGCTGTCCTGAGAGAGCAGCTTTTCGAAGCAATCATCATGCATTGAGCCGTGAAAACCTACATCATTACACTGACAGAGCAGTCAAGTGTAGTTTTTATTGGTTTTCTTTTCAAATTAAGTTCTTCGCCATTAATTCTACTTTCATTGCACATGCCACTCAATATCATGTTGCGCACTCCTCATACCCTATGGAATCAACTGGACAGGCTGCACGGCTAAGCAGACAATACCGTCCTTCCCTTCTCTGTCTCTCGACGTCACGCATATCGTTAAGCCACAGGGCCTTCTGGGTGTACATCATTTCATGTTTAAGTACGAGGTGTCTTGGGGCCCCCATTTCATAATCTTCTGCATTTTAATCTTTCACGAGCCCACGCGCTCACTACAAGCCATTATACGAACGTGTATCAGCCATATGAAATATATATATGGGTTTTTTTCAAGTAAATAAATGAGCAAAGGAAAATAAGATTTTGGGGTCAATTAATCTGGGGTCACAAGACCCTGCATTGTCCCTGGTAAATATCAATTCCACTTGGATTTGCCACGGGGTTTAACAGAGAACAGATGGAATCGTGCGGCGAAGATCACGATGCCGTTTGTCTGTCGCCAGTGCCGAGGCCACTCCCGCCCGCTGAAGATTCTCCACCGTTGAGGCCGCCGGCGGGGTCGGGCGCGCTGGGCCCCACCCGAGCTCCCCAGTGCGGCCTCACCGCCATCGCCGTGTCCAGCTGCCGCGAACGAATCGTGGGCGGCTGCGAGGCGAGGCCCTACTCGTGGCCCTGGCAGATCAGCCTGCGCGTTAAACTCACGGCTTTTAGCCGGTAACCGCAATAACCCTCCCCATCATGCACGTCACCATTGGCAGCACCAGAACACGCAAATTCTGCTCGGGCAGGACATTCTCTCTGTGAGGAGTCGCGGATGTCACCGCTGCATGGACACCCTGCTCTCTTTGATAAATAAGCGCAATAATGATGTTCACAGTTCACAGCATCCCCGCGTTTAGCAGGAGAAACGTCCCGACTTGAGCCGCTAAAGGCTGCCGAGTCGGCAATTAGAAACCGTGATGCGCATGCGAGAATTAGAAACGGGTTTGTTTTTGAGGAATTTGTTTCTCTTAGCTTTGAATGATTAGAATTTAGAATATTTACATTTACGTCTGCAGTTAAAGCAACAACAAAAAAAGCTTTAAAGGCTCACAGAAATGTAGAAGTTCGGTGTGCATTATGTGAACCTGGCGGTTATTTTGAAGTGTCGGCAGTTTGCGATCATCCCAGCGTTTGCTATCACAATCATTACATCGCAAGGACATGCGTTTGAGAATACCAGAATGTACTTGAGTGAGCCCGTCTACGCTCACGGACAACTCTGTTGCACTGTAACGTTCAAGAAATCCGAGCAATGTGAAATGTTTCATCAACTGGCAACTCTTGAGGAAATTTGCTTAATGATGTACGAAAATCTCATCTCATTATCTGAAACCGCTTAATCCTATATAGGGTCACGGTGAGCCGGAGCCTATCCCAGAAACACAGGGCGTAAGGCAGGAATACACCCGACGACGGGACGCCAGTCCATCGCCAGGCATATGTACGAAAATGCTGTTTACAAAAGAAATTTAAGATGACTAAACCATTAAAAAAAAAACATCTTATTGTAATGTTTAAGTTTTATTCTTAACCCATTATGACGGATTATTTGGCGAGTAGCACAATAAAAGAAATTATAATATGCCACCTTTGAAACCACCTTATCAATTTTATAATTGCAACTTGAGTAAAAAATTTTTATTTTATTGGGATCGAAGATGGCTCATCCAAGGTATTAACTGTAGCCACAAGCACATGGCAATACTCGACTGAGAACAAGGGGCAACCACAAAAGCTTTTTCCCCAAATATTGATGTGCATCTAAGAGCATGGGCGGCGCGGTGGCCCAGTGGTTAGCGCTGACGCCTCACAGCAAGAAGGTCCCGGGTTCGAATCTCTCGGCTCGGGTGCCTTTCTGTGTGGAGTTTGCATGCTCTCCCCGTGTCCGCGTGGGTTTTCGCCGGGTACTCCGGTTTCCTCCCACAGTCCAAAAGCATGCTCCTGGATAGGTTGATTGGCTCGCAGACTAAAATTGTCCCGCAATGCCCGGCGATGGACTGGCGTCCTGTCGTCGGGTGTATTCCTGCTTTACGCCCTGTGTTTCCGGGATAGGCTCCGGCTCACCGTGACTCTATATAGGATTAAGCGGTTTCAGATAATGAGATGAGATGAGATCTAAGAGCATTGAGCAGGCAGTAGGTTGAGCTTCTAAAGTATAGTTTCTTAATCTGTACGGTCAATATGAATAAAAATGTGGAAAATGGAGGACGTTATTACCATAGACAGAGTAGGGGACGCCTATTGCCATCCGCGATCCCAATTGACTACATGCGCGGCGTGTGTGTGGAGCAGGGAATACTCGCACGACTGTGGAGGAGCCCTCATCACGCCAGAGTGGGTGCTCACGGCAGAGCACTGCGTCAAGCGGTGCGATACACACACACACACCCGTGCGATAGACGCACACACACATGTGATACACACACACGTGCGATGCCCATACACACACGTGTGTGATACACACCCTCACACGTGTGATACACACACACTCATGCTGCACAACACGTGATAAAACAATGTACAATGTGTAACACGTGGCTGCACAGTATTCGTTCACCCGGGTGCGAGAGGTCCCGGGTTCAAATCCCGGACGAGCCCCAGAGTGGGAATTTTGCAGCGCTTTGTAACCCTCGGGTGACAGGCACTCTCGAAGTGTCATTATAAAAACCGCAGAGAGGAGGGGGAAGGTACCACGCAGTTAGCTGGGCGCCAACATTTCAGACACGCTGCATCCTGTATATTGTGATGTAAACAAACCGATGATGGCTTCATGATGCCATGAAACAGAGCGCCTAAGCACGTGGCCTGCGATTGTTGAGCCTGATCATCAAGCCTGATAATGCCTTTAACAGGCGAGGTGAAACGTCATGACAGTGCGAGAGAAAGAGCAGGAAAGCCCAAATACAGCTTTCCCAATAGAACAACTCTTGAGAGCAATTCTCATACATCGTGCTGTGAAAACCTCCATCACATCACGATTGTTACTGTGCAGGCCGGCATACCTAATGAAGGTGTTCCTCGGAGGGTACAAGGACGACGACCCCGAGTCGTCCTGGCAGACGTCGTCCATCTCCAACATTGTCGTGGATCCCGGCCACGCGGACATCGCGCTCGTGAAACTCGCGAGGTGAGAGGACTCGCAGGTCAGCTGGGGCAACAAAAACTAAAGTCCACCATTTATAACGGTGCCACATGGCTGCACAGTATTCGTCCAATGTTGAAGGTATTGTTTGAAGAAAGTATGATTTATATTTCAAGGAACCGGAGAGAAAGAGAGGGGAACAGCAGCACAGTTAGCTGGCTCCAACCCGCCAGAAACTGTCCCCACATCCTCTGATCCCATAAATTTAGGTCCTGCCTGAGTACGATCGCTGCCCACGTCGGGCGCCTTTCCGTGTGGATGATGATTACTCATCAAAGCTATTATTTCGGGATAGCTGTGAAGAATATATTTATGCCTGGTAATGAGCAAGACACGGATATGGAGCCACAAACAAACTGCAGAGAAAGGGGCTTGTAAGCCAGGCAGTCAACCAGTGCCAGCCCGCCAGGCACTCTTCTTATATTTTATGATATGATTGGCCAATTAATGAGTGTTTTGTTTCGTTGTGGGAGGAAAGCGGAGAACCAGGAGTAAATGCAGAACGGGAGGAGAGCACGCGTGCCAGGATCAACACCTGATATAGCTTCAATTGGAACGTGCAACGAAAATCTAACTAACGATGGAGACATAAATACATTAAATTCAATCTTTAAATGATGTTCCACAATTAAAGCCCTTTAAGCTAAAAAGAAAAAATATTACATGGATTTTTATAAATTACGTTAGTAGGGCAAACCTATTATTGGCACAACGTATATCCGTAAATAAGAGTGAATAAGCCAACTCTTGGCGTACGCTTCTGAAATATTGCCGATCCCTGATATGAATAAAGGTTCGTTATTTCTTCGTGTGGCCGGTACTCACCGACGTGTGGTTACTGCTCTGTGCAACGCTTTGTGACCCTCGAGTGCAAAGCGCTCTGGAAGTGCAATTAGTATTATCGTCTACCATCACAACCGCTCCTGGGGCGTCACGCTCACCCTGACTATACTTTCAGGGATCATTTCTACAATTTCTAACTTACGAAACGGACTCTAAAGTGTTTGTATGTGTGTGTGTTCTCACGCAGCCCAGCGAGGTTGACGGAGCGTGTGAACACCGTGTGCCTGCCGGAGCAAAACGCCGATCTGCCGCACGACACCATGTGCTACATCACGGGCTGGGGGAAGACCAGAGGTGCGGCCCCCACTCGCTGCACCGCGCGCACAGCGGCCTCTCTGGCCATGATCCGCGCCCTGTTGCGCGGAGTCGATGGGGGGACCGGAGCCTATCCCGGCCGACAGAGGGCGCAAGGCGGAGGGATTCCCAGGATGTGACGCCAGTACATCGACGACATACTTTTTGGAGCAATTTACTCGACAGGCAAATTAAACTAGGCCACAAGTCTTCTATCTGATATTTGCAGGCATTCCCCCCGAATTATGAATGCTCGTACTTACAAATGAGCTCCAATAAAATATTATCAATTGCAGTATACAGTGCACTGTATACAGTAGAAAAGATATAAAATACAGCGAGGAATACCTATTTATTTATTTATTTATTTCCAAAGCTGTTCTTTCTGGATAGTCATGTCGAGTGCTCCCCCTCTGTCTTTCACGACGTTGGAGGCATCCTCAGGCGTTTTAAGATTGCCTGAGGATGCCTCCAACGTGAGAGGCGAAACAATAATTACAACAATAATTGCACTTCTAGAGCGATTTTCACCTGAGGATCACAATGCGCTGCACAGAGCTGTGGCGAGAATGGCATGTCAGCAACAACGACATATGACCGGAAAATCAACAGCAATTATATTTTTTGAGTCCAATAACTTACTTGAGCTGTATTACCGTTAAATAGCCATCTCACAGCTGGCAGGATTGAGTGTTTCACAAATGTATGTAATCTACGACCGATTGCTTCCAAAGCATTTAGCACAAATATTATAAATATGAAATCAAACAATGAGTAATAATGTCAACCTTCTGTTCAAAGTTTAATAACTGAGAGAACACAATGTATCGGCATTCACCACCCAGGCGTGAAAATTATGTTTCATAGGTGGTTATTCTCTCTCAAGGATGACAACTGCTACTGGCAATGTTAGACCGTTTTATCTGTAAAACCAACACACAGTGATCTACAACCTGGGAATTCATCTCATCTCATTATCTGAAACCGCTTAATCCTATATAGGGTCACGGTGAAGCCAGAGCCTATCCCGGAAACACAGGGCGTAAGGCAGGAATACACCCGACGACGGGACGCCGGTCCATCGCCGGGCACCTGGGAATTAAGTTATCTTGAAATCTTTGATTCCACCAGTTTAAGCTGTACTAAACAATTCGGTGCTACAAATCATATGTACACTCAGTGATACATGTCGTTCTCTCTGCAGCTCTGTGCAGCGCTTTGTGACCCTCGGGTGAAAAGCGCTATAAAAGTGCAATTATTATTATATGAACGTAAACAGATGTGGATAAGTTATACAAGAACAGTCATCATATTTACTAAAAAAAGTCACGAAGTAGAGAGAGGGAATGCTTTTACATGGCGATCCTGAAAAAACAGCTTTGTAAAAAAAACTTCTCATACATTGAGCCGTGAAAACTTACATCAGTACATATTGTGTTTCGACCTGCAAACAAATCGACTTGTGAATGGAACTTAGGAACAAAACCCGTTCGTAACCCAGGGACTTGCCTGTAATAGTAATGTGCGTAAGTACACTTTGGTCCAGATGTCTTGTGACCCCAATTTAATTCTCTAAAACGTAATCTTTTTCAATACCAATGGCTGTGTAATGTAATGTAAGGAATATAACAATGACATACAAACTAATAACCTGAAGTTAATAAGTGTTATTTAAAATAAAAATGGATGAGCGAAGGTCAATTAAATGGGGGTCACAAGACATCTGGACCACCCTGAACATTTCATCACTGATCGTGAGTGGTGACTGCCCCCGTAAACTTCTCTCATCCATTCCTCCCCCTCGCATGTTGAGGACTCGGTGTAACTGCGTCATCTCCTCCACCACACTGGTGACCACCACCATACTGGTGAACCACCACCACACTGGTGAACCACCACCACACTGGTGAACCACCACCATACTGGTGAACCACCACCACACTGGTGAACTACCACCACACTGGTGAACTACCACACTGGTGAACCACCACCACACTAGTGAACCACCACACCAGTGAACCACCATACTGGTGAACCACCACCACACTGGTGAAATACCACACTGGTGAACCACCACCACACTAGTGAACCACCACACTGGTGAACCACCACCACACTGGTGAACCACCACCACACTAGTGAACCACCACACCGGTGAACCACCACCACACTGCACGACAACGCGCTCATCCACCCAGTCACACGCTGCGCTGTCGATCCCAACACGTCCCTCTGCTTTTTAATTCCCACCGCCACACTTTGGAATTTCCGCCAATAGCTGCATTAACTCTCATCCATTCCAACTCTGATTCCTGCTGGCAGCCAGACGATTTGGGTCTCTAAGCTTATGCCTGGCAACTGTGGGGTTGCGCTTTGTTGTGTTTCCGCAGACACCGGCTATGAGGGACTGCTGAAGCAGGCCATGCTGCCCATCATCGCTCGAGACATCTGCAACAGTGAGAAGTTCCTCAACAACCGCGTTCCGCCCACGCAGATCTGCGCTGGCTACGAGCAGGGCGGCATCGACTCCTGCCAGGTCTGACCCCGCATGGCACACGAGGAGCTGGGTGACCAGCACCACACCTGGTCACTTGTTTCCCTAGTTGCGATGTTTACACACTGCATTAGGTGCTCAATTGAGGCCGAGTCAACCTAGGGGAGGCCCAGGACCGGTTCAGAAAATCGTCACTGGTGTTTGCCATGAGCCGGAATTGATCTTGGGTTGCCAGGTTCGTAGTGCAGCGAGCTAACCGCTACACGACCACTTCTCCACATAACTACAGCAACAACCACCGTTCGTCACAAGGTGATGGTGACACCACGGCACTTGTGCCAGGCCAAGTGTACCTTGAAACCACGCAGTGTCCAAGGCTAGTCGTCAAGAGGTCCCTCTTGACTGGCTGTGGTGTACAGCTGGAAACATTCACGCACGTGGAACCATGGCCTATCCACTCGACACAGTCAGCATTATCCTTCACAACCCAATCATCCATTGTGGCCACAGGCACTCCGGTGCAATGTCCTACCTGCGATGGGTAACAGCCGTGCCGTGCAGGTTAAACCACATTAACTGGACGCTTGAACCCGCCGTGTGGTGCTGGATGCAGGGAGACAGCGGAGGTCCGCTGGTGTGCATGCAGGATGAGCGCTGGGTGCTGCAGGGGGTGACATCGTGGGGCATTGGCTGCGGAGACGCGGGCAAGCCCGGCGTGTACACGCGCACTGCTCCCTTCGTGTCGTGGATTCATCGTGTCATTGGTTACTAGTGCCCATGCTCCCCTCGCAGTCTCACTCGCCACTGCCAGACACCCGCAGGCCGGTCCCAATACACCATACAGTGCCATCATCACATACATATGGTATTAGCGCTATCGTTCATTCAGCACAAGGCAATTATGCTGGAATGTGCCATGTTTCACAGACTCAAGCCTGCAGTAACGTCACAGCAGGAGGCGATGTCCTGTGTAATTATGATAGTGATTTACGGGATCTTTAACCTCCACTTTGGAGCATATTGCGCATAGCGTGTTTTACGGTTGATACACCCCAGTGATAACCAGGGTTGTCCTGCCTCATTCGAAGTGTGAACCTCTCTACAAGCGGCAAACGAGAGATCACTGGATAATTTCACTGACCCATTATAGAAATGATCGAATGACTATCGCACAACGACACGGAAGAAGCCATTACAAATAATAATTATGAGTACAACGTATAGCAATACCACCACGCATATCCGTTAAACGTCGGCGAAAATGAATGACTTAGAGGCGTGAGGAAGTCATCGACACGGATGTTGACCAAGTGTCGCAATAGATTGCTGATATCGCCGGTTCTGGCTGCCCCCACCTGTCCGTTTTTCCTGTACCTCTGTGAACACTGCGCGTTACAAACTCTACGGCAGTCTTCTAATTACAATCTGTGTCATTGGCGCCACTATAATCATCATTATGAAGTGTTACTAAGATTTCACATGTTTGATTATCAACAGTACATGGCTTCACTTCCCACACACACGTTTAATTTTTGTGATCATAGTTTAACATTACGGCTTTTGCGACCAATATAATCCACAGTAAAGTACTGTCACAGATCAGGAGTCGAACTGAGATGTTATGTTACGTATATATTTGTAAAAGTCAGCGAGAGGGCTAGCTGCTGGAAGGTGTCGCCGCTGGGAAAGCGCGTCCTGCTCTGTGCGTCCGTTCCAATGAAAATTTGGATAGCCACATGGAGGCGATTTCCAGGACGTTCTGCTGTCGTGGCTGGAAAAAAAGATTTAAGGTAGCGAGATAAAAACATAAGACTAAGGCGCAGACCGACAAGAGGGATACACAGACCTGGCATCGACAGGCAGTCCCAGGCCACTCAGCGCACCTCAGCCACGTGGCCAAAGCATGCATCGGTTCGGGCGTCACGAGAGGTCATCTCCCCAAGTACAACGCCCTGCAAGCTAGCCCAGAGGCGAGCTCTGACCCTGGGAACGCAGACCCGAGTCGACCAGATAGCGAGAAACCCTACCTCAGCCAGCACGCACCCGACGGGGTTTCCGCAAGAGTTTCAACGGCTACAGGACCAACCCCATCATTAGTGACGAGTGCGCACACCGCGGGCAAGACCAGAGGCAGGCTCACTGACGCGAGTGGGGTGGCGACAGCGCGCGCGGCCGATCTCACGACCGCCGGCGCGCAACGAACAGGGCGTCCAGACTGAGCGGGTTGGCGGTGGAGAGAGCCGCGCCAACATCACGGTTGATAATGGACAGGACGAGTTCCGCACGAGAGGCGGACCTGCGTGCGGCAGGGTTGTATGTGAAGGGCGGCGAATGCCTCCCACACCATCCCAGCAGCGTGAAGCGCCGGCGAGAGTACTGGCAAGCACGGAGGGTGGTTTTACCCACAGCGATGGAGCAGCAAGGTGTACAATAATCCAGGTCACAAAGAACCCCAGGATAACGTCCAACGATCTGCAAGCCTCCCTTGCAATTGGCTGCTAATGCTCATGAGTACACTATCAGGAAAGCACTGAACGATACTGGTATGCATGGAAGGGCAGCAAAGAGGAAATCATTTCTTTCCAAGAAAAGCATTGTCGCCTGTCTCACGTTTGCCAAAGACCACCTAAATGATCCAGGCTATTTAGAAGAATCTTCCGTGGACAGATGAGTTGAAAGTGGAACTTTTTTTTGCTTAAATGAGAAACGTTTCACAAAAATCAAACGCTGCATTTCAATATAAGAACCTAATTCAATTCGTAAATCATGATGGTGGGAATATCATTAATTCATTATAAATACCCACTTAATCCTATGCAAGGTCAAGGGGGGGCGGAGCCTATCCGACCAACAGAGGGCACAAGGAAGGGGAATACCCAGGATATGAGGCCACTACATCGCAGGGCACACTTTATGGGGCAAATTACTCAGCACACCAATTAACCGAGGCAGCAGTGTGTCTTTGGATGGTGGGACGAAACCAGAGCACTCGGCGAAAACCGACGCGGACGCGGGAAGAACACGCAAACTCCACACAGAAAGGCACCCGAGTAAGGAATCGAACACAGGACCTTTTTGCTGTGAGGCAAGAGCTATCATGGTTGGGGTTATTTTCTGCCTCGGGACTCTTGTTACCAATGATGGAACCATGAATTCTGAATTGACCAGAAAATTATACAGAATGTCAGGACATCCGTCTGTGAGCTGAAGCTCAACAGAAAGCGGATCATGCAGCGAGACGATCCGATACACACAAGTACATATACAGCAGAATGACTGAAGCAGAGGACATTTTACGTTTTGGAATGGCCAAGTTGAAGTGCAGATCTCAAGCCAATTTAAATGCTGTAGCAAAACCTGAAAGGAGCAGTTCATGTAAGAAAGCCCACAAGTATCTGAGCTGTTACAATTCTGTAAAAAGGAATGGAACAAAATTCCTCCAAGCCGAAGTGCAGAACTGGTCAACCGTTACAGGAAACGTTCGCAGTTGCTGCTCGAGGGGGTGCCACCAGTTATTGAATGTAAAGGTCCACATTCTTTTTCAAAGCAATTAAATGTTCAATACATTTGCTCATGAAGTAATAATAGTAGCATTTTTAGAGCGCTTTTCACCCGAAGGTCACAAAGCGCTGCACAGAGCTGCGCAGAGAAAGGCACGTCAACAACGACATAAGTCCGGAAAATTAGCAACAATAACGTTTTTTGGGTTTTTTTTTTTACAAATCCAAGCTGTAGCGAAAACGGCATGGTAACGACATCAGGACAGTGCAATTGAACATCAAATAGTAGCAATAAATTATAGGACACAAGGCAAGCGGAGGAAAAAAAATAAATTTTCAACAAACAAGAAGGGAATAAATGTTCCCGAGCAGGTCGGCAGAAAACCATCATCCCAGCATGACAACATTGAGCCACATCAGCAGTCCTAGCCAGAGGACTTGAAAGCCTTATGGAACAAGTGAGTCTTGAAACGAGATTTGAAGATGCCCAGGGACTCAGCTGATCGAATCTCCAATGAAAGGGGATTCCAGAGTCTAGGAGGAGCGTGCGAGAAGGCTGTCACCCATAAAATGGAGGTACGATCTAAGCACCTACAGCAATCCCGTATTGGAGTATCGAAGTTGTTGTGCTTAGGAGGTGCCTGAAATGGGTTACGGATGTATTATCAGAGCAGCGCCAGTGAGAGCCTTGTAGGTGAAGAGGATCTTGCATTCAATCCTGTATTTAACCGGTAGCCAGTGGAGAGACATTAGTACTGGGGATATGTGATCGTGAATGGGTGTGCGAATGAGGACTCTAGCAGCCGCATTCTGCACACGTTGAATACGATTGATCAGGTGGACAGAGGTTGCAGGGAGCAATGCATTGCAGTAATCGATTCGTGAGGAGATGAAGATGTGTATTAGCTTCTCAGCATCAGCGGGTGGCAGGATGTTGCGCAGTTTGGTTATATTTCTGAGATGGAAATAGGCTACCTTCGTCACCTTGTTGATGTGTCTCGAATCTGAGTGAGGAATCAAGTCACACTTAGACTCCAGACTGCCTTAGCAACTTCTATGGTTTGGTCGTCAAGCACAATTGGATATATTCAGCCTTGGACAATTGGTGCGGGGTTCTGATAAGCAAAACTTGTTTTGTCGCCATTTAGTTTTAGGAAATTTGAATTGAGCCAGGCCTTCACGGTTGACAGTGAGGATGACATGGAAAGACCAGACGCATTGATCTATGGCTTTGCGTGGATATAGATTCGGAGGTCATCGACATAACAATGATAGCCGAGATTGAGGCTGCGCAGGATATGGCCAAGTGGTTGTACGTAGATGCTGAAGAGGAGTGGGCTGAGAACTGAACCCTGAGGAACTCTAGACAAAACAGGATGAATGACGTAAATGAAAAGCATTTTTTCATGTGCCATTTATTTAATTGGTTTCTCTTTTCTATTATTAGAACTTAAATGAGGAATTAACCACATTTTAGGTTAAATGCATGCACAAATAGACAATTCTAAAGTGTTCACAAACATTTTCTCACCACTATACTTGTGACCCAACCCAAAAACGCTTCATTGTGGACGATCACAGTTATTGCCATTTTCTTGAGGATTTGTGGGAGTTAACACAATGTTGGTTGAGGCTGCGCATGGCCTGGCTGGCACATCACACACAACATACACACACATACTTCAAAAACAACACACAAGCAATACGTGGTACAATAAAAGAAATACTTTATTTGTGTCGTAAGTAAAATTTCCCAGTGAAGTTATCCTCTGCAGAGCTGCATAGCTGGACAATAGCCGGAACCGTGGAATGATAAAGCAGCACGGAGAGGCTCGGAACAGATTTACAGCGTCAAATTTGAAGGACCGTGTTTACTACAAAACACGGTGTTTACATAACCCTTTACAAAGTAATACTGATTCGTATACATGTCTAGTTTAAAAACATTATACAAAGGAAAAATATATTCTCATATGCCCCTAGATGTGCAGTGATGCATGGTAGAATGTTAGCTTCGAAACTAAACCGCACCACCCTCTCGCTCACACATGACTGCCCGATTAAGGTTTCGTACCTATCGACATTAAAGTCATTTCACACATCGGGCATGATATGCAAACTTGACATCGGCTTCCCCAACAAAACAGCGATTAAGAATCACAGACTCCCAAGTTTCACTTCCAAGCCGTCTCCAGACATTCTACCGTTCCAACTCCAGAAGCTTTGTGGTGATCACCTCATGTGAAATATAAGGAGATAATGTGAGACGTGGCTACACTAAAATACGAACAGGAATTGCAATATGCAAGTCTAAATAATAGTAAGAATACACGTTATGAATGTCAAACGTACAATATTTTGCAATATATTTTCAAATGGGAAAATCGAGCGTCACATTGCTATACACTATACTTACATTTTATAAAGATTTAAACCGAGGGATGTGAGCCGAGGTCAGCATGCGTGGGAGTGCCACTCGAGCACGCTCCGAGGACGCAGGAACGACGGCAGACGCCGAGGGTGGATGTTCACGGCCACGAGTCACGTGAAGCTCTCGCGCCGAGTTCAAACAGGTGCTCTTTTCGCTCACGACAGGAGGGAGCAGTGCGCTTATAACAAATACTGCTGCTCGCAGGGAAAACAAATAATAATATAACACCAGAAGAACGGCATTGTAATTATCCCACATCAACAAACTGCAGACATTCTTTGCAGGTTTTCACAAACAGTATAACAATTGCTCTGCACAGTTGTTCTTTCAGGATAGCCATGTCAAGTATTCCAGCTCTGTCCTTCGCAACATTTTAGCTCCCATGTTGGAGGCATCATCAGGAAGCCGAAACATTGCAAAGCAGACAGCAGGAACATTATATGGGGTTCAATAATAATACATCGAGTCATGATAACCTATATCAGTTCAGGATTATAATTCATTATTACTTTTGGGTTAGACCACATAAATTATCTGGACAAATCTGTTATGATACCATCCACCGCTCTGACTCCCTGAATTTTATTAAGGATTCTAATTGTTCTGAAGATGCTTAGCACAGCTTCCAATGAAATGTTGCATTTCTGCTACATTTGCTTCGAACATTGGTCTTCAAAATCACTGGTGAGCTGACAACAACAGTTGACACGTTAAATGTTTGTAGTTGTGACAATTGAAATTGTTGGACTATGATGGTGAAAAGTCTTACAACAAATTGTCAGACCACTAAATGGACTAACTCAAAAATCTATTACGAACCACACAATACAGACATGGTTCTTCCAGCCTATCACGTTTGTTTCAACATAACACATGATTACAGTCAGTACAAATGGCTGTAGACAGTTATTTCTAGAACTGCCGAGATGCCATATACCGGTCGTATGGAAGGTTATTATGCATCTGTGGGATTCGACTCACCACCAGTCGCAGCAACAGAGCTAAAGGTGCTGAGGAGGCACGCATAGTGCAGCTCTCAAGAGACTGAAGGGGATGGTTCTGCACATCACCCCTGAAGCGGTTTACACAGCATTGTAACCGTGATTCTGAGACGTCTTCGTTTGCTGAGTAAAGCAGCTGATTATAAACCCCATGACAAGTACAACCAAACCTGTGCATTGTTTTCAGCCCATGTTTATCAAAACTGCGATACGTAAAGCCCTCCGTATATGCAGACGTTATGTTCCTGCAAAAGACAGTGTAAATGTCAATCACATAAAGAAACATAAGGAGCCTATGGAAAATAGAAGGTTACGTTTCACGCGATAACCTTCTGCAGCAAAACTCAAGAATGTATTTTTAATCAGAACATTTAACCTTGCTACTAAGCTTTAACGATAATATGATGAGGATTGTACTAGGTCGCCGTCAGCCGGAGCTGTGTTTTAAAATCAGAACATAAAGTTATTTAAAGATCAGGCACTGATTACGAAATCAATTGCTACCAAACTATCTCATTTGCTTCACTAGGCCCACGTAATCACCACAATGCTCCACAAACAAGTGGATTGACCCCATGTAAAAGTAACGAGGGTCACAATCGTGTACACTGAAACCATGTATATGGAGGGTCGATTGTATACCGTAATAAATTTCAACACAATACCAGTACCACGTCGGTATAAATTAATGTTTACCACCCAAACAGAGGTGTCGATTCCAAGACTGTCCCGGAATAAAATCCAGGCCCTTCTTTATGTGAGGCACAAGTGTTATCACCATGCTTCCAGCCTAATATTTATATACCTCGAAAAATAAGAATTTGTGATTTAGAATTAGAGTTGTGACCATTTGGTGGGGTTTTTATCATGTGATTCATTTTAATTTTGGATATTGATATGTTTCACGAGACTCTGATCTACTGTAGAGGGAATCGACAAACCGGATGAAATGTCTGCAATGATAGGAACCCACTTGAAAAGCCGACAAGTTTTGAATATTGCTCAAACAGTCACGATGCTTTGTCATATGGTTGAGCAGGAGGCCCACATCATGGAAACGTTCCCTTAATGTAAAATAACTTATTCATCCAACACATGCTCTCTGTGAGCGTCCATTATTTGAGCGTGAGAACAAATTAACCACGATAACAAACCCAGAGCAAAAACTCAGTTTGTATAAGTTGGTGAAACAATAAATCATCCCTTGAGAGTCTCCAATCACTCATCATGATGACCAGGCTTTCCACACACGTCCTCTGTTCAGGACTTGGTGCAGCTTTATGATAACTCCAATGATACCTTATATACCACCAATGATACATTGTTAAAGCTATGGCTGAAGCTACGTTGAGACATTATGATACAGGAAAGCCTATGTACAAAACAAAATCGGCTGTGGACAGTGGTGATTCGCTGGCGGTGTGCCTGTGGTGCTGAGCAGTGACGTAACCATCACTAAAGCCACCAATCGGTGTCACATCATCTTACTAGGACCGATGAAGCATAAATTTTAGTTCGACAGACCTTAAACATTTTGCATAATTTACAAATGGTTCCATTTAAAACGCTCCTCTAATAAAAGCTTCATGAAAAATACAACTTTCTTTATGTAATTCGTTAAAAATAACCTTTTACAGATGCATTAACCCCAATGTATCAAAAATGCAATTCCACAAAATGTTAATTGCATACAGCAGCAATGGTGCAAGACCCGGCCACCATGTGTTGAGATAAACACAGCCTTTCCGACTCAGTTAATTGCATACAGCAGCAATGGTGCAAGACCCGGCCACCATGCGTTGAGATAAACACAGCCTTTTCGACTCAGTCCAATTATTAGCGTTGGAGAATTGACAAATCCGCAGAGCGTGACATTTGGCCATTTTACTGGCAGGCGTTGACCAGTGTCGCAGCTGCCGACGTGCGAACGCGGTGCAGGACGTGATCACCGCGAGCGTGCATGGAAGGACGCTGGGCGGAATCACGGAACGGCCGCCGGCCCAGTGGGACCTCCGGACCACCAACACCACCACCATGACCACTGCCACCACGCTCACGGAGTCAAGACAAATATGTAGCCCATACACTTCCACATATCCATCTCTTCATGTAAAAAAATAAATGATTTACATGTCCATCTGAAATGTCAAAGTTATAGGAGCATTCAGTCTACATAAGTAAACAAACTCTGGACTGGTTTCGACATTGTGTGTTGGCCTCACTGGATTAAAAGCTGAACTTGCCAAATGTTTATAGATAAGGACCCTCTGTTAGATATACGTCAGAGATTGTTATTTGCTACTGCTAAATTTACACTCATTCAGAAAGCCGTATGTTTGACAAGATGCGTAAAGTAAAACTGTATATTTTATGTTGAGAAGAAGCAAATCATCTGCTTCATTATTGTTATTTATTATCTCTACCATGACACTGATGGTTGTCGCGACTCAGGTTGGTGCCACTCAAGATCCTGCACAAGGTCGTCTGAACCGAACATCCCGCAGGGCTCACAAGACAAGCACCGATCCTGTGGAAATCCAACATCAATCATCCAATGGAATGACTGCGCCCTTCCATGGCAATGTGAACTTTCCACCACCTGCTCACAGCCATCATAGGCGACAAACACTGCCCCACTGCTCTATAAAATAAGGAGACACTTCAACGCTTGACTACCATCGTCACAATTCTACAAGTGTGGCATCTTCATATTTCAGCGTAGTGTGGCACTGTGTATAAACTAGTATCGCCGATCATCAGTACGAGATAACCGTGCTCACGACTAAGATCCCTCCAGGCAGGATGATGCTGCAAAAGGGATCTCTCATGATAGTGAAGCTGCTCCACAAGAGTCGGCTAAGCCCGGGGTTGGCTCCGGTACAAGGCCTAGAGTAGGTTCAGTTCCTACAGCTATTTAACAGTTTTTGTGGGGAATTCTTATTCATTCATACATTTGAAGTGGATGTTAACCTGCAACTTCATAATGAAGAGTAGCCATTCATAAGCCTGATTATGCCTCCAATACAGGAGTCGTAATGTCACAAAGGATAGAGAAGGCACACTCAACAATACTATCCTAAAAACAGCAACTATGGACATAAATTCTTATTATATCATGATCCCATGTTAAAACCAGCTACTGTAATGATGTAGGTTTCATGGCCCGATGCATGACATTGCTATCCCAAAAGAACAGATTTGAAAACAAGCAACTGTCCACAGATGTTCATCAATGCTTAGTCATCCACTACTAATATGTAAAAAAAACAATCTCAGTTGGAACTAAGCTGCTGTGTTTCAATGTTAGTGGCATCAATGGCTGTGGCCACAACAGCATCTGGAGTCAATGTGGAGGCCACTGATCCCCACGAGGCTGGGTACGGTGGGGCCACTGAGCGCTCCGACTCAAGGGCTGGACACACGCTCCACAACTCGACTGGGAACTGTGAGCATGATATCATCCTACTGGAAGGTACTGATAATATAGGTCGATGTCTGCTCGAAAAACTCAATGCGAATCGGGACAATTAGTCATTTTTTTTTATGTTATTTAAGCTGAAAGAAGCCATTGAGATATGATGCTCTTTTTAACAGTTGTCCAGCGTGTTGGGATAAGCAAGTTATAACATCTCAGGGCACACAGCGCAATTTAGACAATCTAGGCAGCACGTCTTTGGACACGCCTTTTGTCTGGAATTTCAGACATGTCAATCTTGCTTAGCATCTCTGCTGGGTTATATTTAATATGTAATGTTATATTTAATGTAATACTGTACTGCATGTGAAGCAGTAATATACTCGATGCTCTCAGGATTTGGACATTATATGTACTATTGTATGCAGGTATAATTTATAAAATCCTTTCGTCGGGACACAGTAATGTTACACTATACATTGCATGCAGTATGCGCCATACCGCAATTGATATCTTACGGAATCTCCTTCGTAAGAACGAACGTTAGTAAGTCGAACATTCAGAAGTCGGGGACAGCCTGCACTGTACGCCTCTATGTGGTGAATGGTGTGAACACGAGTACCACATCGTTACCACAAGTATCTTTCACATTGACGGAATGATATTGGAATACGTACGGGATCAGACACTGCAACCTTGTGAACGCAGCTGGCAGTGGCCACGCGAGGGGCTGGTGGCGGCATTGAGGCAGTAGGATGCAGCGTTTAAGTGAACATCCGGGGCTGCAGACAAGTGCCGCGGTACAGAACAAATATTCCAACGACATTTTTTGAGAGTGTGACGGAATGGCCATTCACACAGCATGACACGCACCGACAGCCAGCCACGGAGGAGCTGGGCTTAGGAGGGCGCACACGAGGGGTCAGCGCAGCCAGGAGGAGGGCACCCACTGCGGCTCAGTGTCGAGCTTGTTGACGTGCCGCAGCAGCTCGTGGTGGGCCTTCTCCAGGTCGGCGTTCACGATGATACCGTCGAAGTAGTGGCCATAGCCCTGCTCCATCTCCCGGGCCTTCTCTATCACCTCCCGCAACTCCTCTGGCTACACGTCACACGGCATCACAAAGTCGCCACGTATATTTCTTATTCTCAGAAAGCCAGTTAAATACAATGCTGAGATGTCATGAATGATACTGCAAACAACTGTGTTGTGCAAGTCACAACTGTGTGGAGAATGCAGGAGACAATCAGCAAGCGAGTCACATTATCACATATGAACAGTGCATTGGAAGTCATACAATCAGTACGTACAATCACTTGCATCTGACTGAGGTCAGCCCGGTTCTGAGATATATTTTTGGGGGGGGCAGACTCTCAACCTCCTTTGTGTATTAAGATGTTTACACTGGTGTCCTTCACTGCAAGGCTGACAAGCCACTGGCAGGCCCTGGTGGCATACAGCATGGCCCCCAACAATACAGGCACCTTAAGTAGGTGACTGTCAAAAGGAGAAGAGGTTTTACGGTTTATGGCAATTCTATAAGTGTTCAGATATTAAAACACCAAACAGACACATTCCACAAAGTGTCAAGTTTGTATACATACTTGTGGCAAAATATGCAAACAAATTGATTTCATAATGTATGCATTGTGTCTGAGAAAGACTGGCCCAAACCAGACTGTTTTCTTTATAGCCTAGTTCTGTGTTAGCCAGGTGTTGCCTAAGGGGAACACTTTTGTTTTTTTATATCTTTGCACTGACAAAATGTACCCATAGGTGGCTTCATATCACAATTTTGGTTTATGACAATTAAGCCTCCATTATTTTATTGCACATGCAGAGTCCTGTTAAGTTTAATCAGCTGTTATGTCACATACATGCATCAAGGACTGCATTATTTTGTTGTTGCAGGTGTGGTGACTCTCACACTGAAAATGCCCTCTGTGATAAATAGTGAAGATCACGGGTTTATACAATCCCCTGAAATACACTGGTTGAGCAGGAAATCACTTTGGCTTTTGACTCGTCTAATTAACCTCACCTTGGGTCAGTGAGAGTTATATCAAGAGCCCCTAGTGTGAAACATGTGTTTCTCCATTCCCAGAAACCTCTAACTCACCTTAGGGTTCTTGCCTTCCTTTGCCATCATAGCTCGGAGTCGTTCTTGTGACGGTGGTGCCACAAAAATAATGTACGGCTTCAAATCAGAATTCTTTAACAGCTTCAAAGACTGAAACAACAAAACAGTTTTCCATGGCACTGATCTCTGATGCTCCATATGATGCACATATATGTAGGCACCAACTTGAGCAACCAAGTGTCAGAACTTGCATGCAGCCTCAAAGGTTCGTGTTCAAAATTTTACACCATACATCATTATTCGCGAATTTGCGATACCACCTTAACGATGAACTAAGCCGCAGGAAATTGCTCGGACTTTAGTTTCTACCAATAATAATGACGATGTATAAAGTGCCGCACATATTTCTTCAATGTCGAAGGGTGTGAGAATGACTCGGCAGCACGAATGCCGATGATGTTGTGCGTGAGCCTCACTCACCTGCGTGTGGAGGTTGAGAACACAGATCTTTCCCGAGTTGATGACCTGCCGAACCGAGTCGATGCTGGTGCCGTAGAGATTCTTCTCGAACTCGCCGTGCTCGATAAATTTGTGAATGCCGATGTCCGCCTCGAAAGCCGGTCGTGACACGAAGTGGTAGTCCCGCCCGTCCACCTCATTGTCCCTCATGACACGCGTCGTGTCTGTAAGCGCTCGAAACGTTTGTCCCAAGTCCGCCCGCCAGACATTCTCGTAAGATGTGAAACACCGCGACAGAACTCGTACACATGTTCAAAGGCAGAACGGCGGTCCTGGTAAGACGGCAGGGTTGTGAGCGTGGCAGTAGTTGATAGGGACGATGTTATCACTCTGTGCCAGCCCATCAGCTGTCAAGAAAGCAACCCGCGCAACATGGGGCACAACCTAACGTCCCCCACGCAACATAGATGGCACGCTGTCATCGCTTCATGCGCTTTAGTTGGTTAGCGGCAACATGGGGCACAACCTAACGTCCCCCACGCAACATAGATGGCACGCTGTCATCACTTCATGCGCTTTAGTTGGTTAGCGGCAACATGGGGAACAAGCTAACGTACCCCAAGCAACATAGATGGCACGCTGTCATCACTTCATGTGCTTTAGTTGGTTAGCGGCAACATGGGGCACAACCTAACGTCCTCCAAGCAACATAGATGGCACGCTGTCATCGCTTCATGCGCTTTAGTTGGTTGGCGGCTGAGACAAGTTATTCATATTAATTACATGCAATATTAGCCTTGATGATATACTATTTATTAGTGAATCATTAGTGTAAGTGTGCATTCATGTACGAGCAAGCGTGATTGTGCAAGTGTGAATGAGTGAGTAAATGAGCACATGTAAGTCTGTGAGTGAGCAAGTGTGCGTAAGGGAGTGAATGTCAGTGAGTCCATACGTCCGAGCGAGTGTGCTCGAGTGATTACGTGTGAATGAGCGAGGCCAGTGTGTAATGGAGAGCGTAGGCCAGTGTGTAATGGAGAGCGTGAGCGAGCGCGTGAGCCCGTGTGAGCCCGTGTGAACGAATAAGCAAATTGGTGAACGTGCGAGTAAGCGAGCGAGTGAGCGAGAGCGTACGGGGCGTTGCTGCAGCGAAGCGGTCCACATCGCTCTCCATGAGTCGTGTCCGCAGCTCGTTGCGCCCACAATTGGGGGGCCCGATGAGCACGATGGGCCTCTTGCGGTTCGCCGGCTGGTGGTACAGCGCCATCTCCTCATACGTCAGGATTTCTTCTGCGTCCATCTCTACGCACGTAGCAAAGTGCACATGTGTCCACACCTCCTCACCTTCCATCTCCAGCACATAAGCTAACTTGTCATGTATTTGTAAGGAGTAGAAAAGGTTTTTACCATTTCTGGCAATTATGTTAAGGTCTTAAAACACCAAATGGACACCTTTCAAAAAGTGTCCAGTTTGCAAAAGCCACACATACTTGTGGCGAAATGTGCAAACAGGAAGGTTTGATAACATATGCATTGTCTTTCAAATTGATTGGCTCACACGAGACATGGCTTTCTTTGAGCCTGATTGTCAGTGTTAGCCAGATGCTGCCACAAGGCAGTCTAATCCTGTACAAGGTCGCAGGGTGCCAAAGCCTATCCCAGCAGATAGAGGGTGCAAGAAGGGGCTATACCCAGGATGTGATGCCAATACATCGCAGGGCACTGGAGGCAATTTACTCAGCAGGCCAATTAACTTCGGCAGCAACGTCTCTTTGGACAGTGGGGAGAAAACGGAATACCCATAAAAAAACCCATACGGGCACGGGGAGAACACGTTGACTCCACAAAGAAAAGCACCTGAGCTAGGAATCGATCCCGGGACTGACCTTCTTGCTGTGAGGCGACAGCGCTGTTCACTGCGTCACCGAGCCACCCACGCAGGCAATTTAACCAGACCAATTAACCTGAGCAGCAGCATGTCTTTGGACTGTGGTAGGACACCCACACAGACATGGGCAGCACTCTCTCTGTGCAGAAAGGGTGCTCTAGTCGGCAATCGAACCCAGGCAAAAGTTCCTGCGAGGCAGTACGAGTGTCCCTGCTGCGCCATCACCCAGTGAAATGGCTATGATGGCTCCACCACGCGCATGGTGTGCGCACAGTACCGTACAGCTTCTTCCTTTTCTTCTTGTTCTTTTTGGCGCACCACAGTTTCCCTGCAGGGAGCATAGCACTGGTGAGAGGAGCTCGTTTGTGGCCGGCTTACCACATGGTCCCCAAGAGACCTGTGTTTTACATTGTCTGTGCTCTTCAAACAGTCACAATATCATCAGTTTAACACGGAGAGCCAAATGCTTTAAACAGCGTTGCTGAAGACATACGCAAAAGCAGTAAACATTAAGAACATCAAAAAGGTTTCAGCCATTCTGGCAATAATACAGGTGTTAAGGTGTTCGAACACCAAACATACATCTTTCACAACGTACTAAGTTTGCAATAACCACACATACTAGTGGCAAAATATGCAAACTATAGGCCTTCATAACGAAAAGTTTTCCTTCAAACTGACTGATCCTCACCAGACAGCGTTCTATAAACCCCCACCCCCAAAAAAAACACAAAACAACGTTATTCTCGCTGAATTACTGTTCTTATGTCGTTGTTGTTGCTGACATGCCATTCTCTCCACAGCTTTGTGCAGCGCTTTCTGACCTTTGGATTAAAAACGCTCTAGAAGTGCAATTGTTATTATTTATGACCTCGTCTCAATAGTGTTGGACCATGTGTCGCCATTGTTAGACCTTGTCTCATCAGTGTTAGTGTCTCACCAAAAAACAAACCAGGTATTTGGCGACATGGTTATTGCAAACTTGATACCTTGTAAAAGGTGTCCACTTGATTTTTGAACATCTAGATACCTTCTGTATTATAGCCAGAAAACATACAGTCTTTTCTCTTTTTCATCATCCATATTATAGCAATAAAGTTCTTATAAATAAAATCAGACATCAAGTGGCTCACAAAGAACAGCACAGTCAAAGTTACAATAGCTAAGAGTTGGTATTTTTAAAAAATTGAGCAAATATAAAAAACTTTGGGAAGGGAGAAAATGAAATGGAACTCAAAATTGGAACATGGCCAGCGGAATGACCGAGTGAATGAAGGGGCCACTGTCTCCTCCGTCGCTCACCCGACTTCTCCGTGTTATCATCCTCTTCCACCGTCTGCTTCATGGCCTCCCGCTGCTGCTGAAAGCTTTTCCCTGAGAAATATCCACACATCGCATGCACACAAAGACCCGATAAGGATAAACCCCGTAAATCTGCGATGCCAGTCGCAACCCAGCTGCAAGGAAGCTGGGCAAAGTGACGAATCGAGTTGGCCACGGGCGGCCGGTGGCGGCAGGGAGGAGGGCCCATCACCTGGCACGAGTCCCGCCAGGGGCTGGTTCTCCTCCTCGCCCTCGCGGAATGCCTGCCACCAGTTGGGGTCTTCCTGGCTCATGATGTGTAACACGTCCCCCTTCTGGAAAGAAAGGCCCAGCTCGCGGCACGGGATGTAGGGGTCGTCCAGTGGGTCGTAATCAAACAGGGCCTTCATGTGCACCTGGGGGGATGCATTGTCGCACACACACAGCCAGGCGCTGGTGAGCATAGTGCACTCCTAGGATGCGGCGAGGGTTGGATCATACACATCCCTTTCCACAGCCGTTCTTTTTGGATAGCCATGTCAAGCGTTCTGCTCTCTCCGTCGTGACTTTCCGCTCAATGCAACAGCCGGGATGTTTTAAAATGTGCGAATAGGCTTGTGCACAAATGAGTGAATAATACTCACCACAGTTTCTTTGGGTTGAGTAACTTTGTGGAAACGAGTCGGGATTATGACGAACGTCAGAATTCCGTGCATTTCGGCCTGCCGAGACATGCAGCATATCGCTCATGAACCAGGCTCCACGGGCAATACCGGCTCCCGTCCCAGCTCACAAGGCACCCACCGCTACTGCCAGTCTGCCTGACCCAGGTTAATCCCACACCAGTATTTAATAATCATACTAATTATAATTTATAACACGTGGCACAGTATTTGTTCAATATCGAAGGTATTAATTCGACGACAGAATGCCTCAGAGATGCGATGAAACTACAGAGGCAATGGAAAGCCAACCACGCAGTTAATTGGCACCAACGTTTGCAGATGCCGATTAGTATGTGCGTTTTAGTTATGGAAGGAAACCGGAAAAGCCGGAAGAAATCAATGAAATACAGGGGGAAGAACAAACCAACTCCACAAAGGTGCCTCAGGTGGGAGTTGAACCACCTCAGGCAGAACTTTCTCTCTGAGGCATGGATTATGTTACCACTAAATAGACACCCTGATTCCCAAAGCAGGGTGGCTGTCCAGTGAATTGCCGCTCCGCTCAAATAACTCAGCAGATAATTGTCCAGATAATGAAAGGTGCTAATCAACAAACTCCCCACCCCGAATGCTACATAAGCCCTTCCCCCACAACCCTTACCCAGAAAAATCTACCCACAAAACTATCCACAAAAAAACCTACTAAAAAACCACACCCCCACGCAATACCCTCAAAAACCTACCAGCTCTAGACAACAAATCTCATACAACAGGTTTATGATGCATTTCTCCTCTCTCCGTCATAACATTTCACCTCCCACGTGGGAGACATAGTCAAAATAACAAAAAGCCCAATGATTCCTCACCCATGGGAGGCGACACATCACAAAGGGTAATGGAGGAACGCTCGACACAGCTATCGCGAAACAGCAGCTCTTGACAACATATTACACATCGAGCCATGAAAACCCACACCAATGAAGGAAATCAGTGAGTCTTCATTGGCAAAGTAAGGAGCCGTTGAGCAATGCAGCACTGTTAAACAGTTGGCTTTGACGACCTTTACACTGACCCCTCAGGCAATACCTCCTGCCGTGTGAGTGCTATGTCCTACAGGAGGTCACTTACCAGCAAGTCAAACACCTCGTTGACGTCCTTGCCACGCATGGGGATGTTGTTGATCTCCAGAATCTCGTCCCCCTCGTGGAGGAGGCCGCTCTTCTCCGCGGCGCCGCCCCGCACCACACGACTAATCACCACCGACTCCCCGTCGTTCCGCACCGTTGCCCCCTGCGTCCGCCCACGCCGCCAGCGTGCCACACGGTTAGTGATTTACCATTCGTAACACAAAGACGGGAAAAGGGGGACAGCTGCTATATCTGTCAAGACACTGCATCCTCGATATATTACGATGTTATAGGACAAATAGCTTCTTTTTTAGCAATGGGAGACTACTGCAGTACCCCATTTAATTAATAATTATAATTGCATTTATAGAGTGCTTTTCACCCGAGGGTCACAAAGCGCTGCACAGAGCTGCGGATTCACCCCTTTGCTTGTTCATTTCTGTTTTAAATAACCCTTATTTATTTCATACTAATACAGTTTATGGTCAGTTTTATATGGCCTACATTACACACTTATCAGTTTGCAAAAACACGGGCAGACCCTGACTTACGAACGCTCATACATACGAAAGAACTCCATTAGATACTATTAAGTGTCGTAGGCAATGTAACATACACTGGACCAGCTCTATACTCTCCGCAGGGTGCTTGAGGGTCTATGGGAGTTTGCCCAACCAGTCCACATGTGCTTTGTGGATCTGGAGAAGTCATTCGAC
>JAZEWT010000013.1:6646981-6666710 GCA_036362905.1 Mordacia mordax
GACACGCTGGAGAGACTATGTCTCTCAGCTGGCCTGGGAATGCCTCGGGGTCCCCCCGGAAGAGCTGGAGGAAGTGTCTGGGGTGAAGGAAGTCTGAGCATCACTGCTTAGACTGCTGCCCCCGTGACCCGGCACCGGATAAGCGGAAGAAGATGGATGGATGGATGGCAATGTAACATTAACTATTATTTCCCGACTTGAAGTATTACAAACTATTCACATTTACAACAGTACGAATAACGTCCAAATCCTGAAATCATCGCGTTCATTACTTCATAGTACACTGTACAGTAAAACATTACTTACATTGTATTCTGACTTGGAACTTACAAATGGAACTCAGGAACAGAACCCGTTCGTGACCCAGTCTAATTACATTTTAGAAACTCAAATCGGGGTCATTAGACATTTGGATCACCCTGTACAGTTCGGAGCTCGGTCCAAAGCAGGGTAGCGCAGCGGTGCTCGTACCAGCGGCACGTCGCGCGCCTTATCTATGCGCACTACGCGTACAGCTTCCTCCCCGTGCTGCGACAGCCGCTTGGTCCACTCGCCCGCCAGCGTCGCCTCGGTCGACATTTCGCGTTGAGCCACCGCATCGTGAGCAAACAGCATAGCCTATGGATGTGGAGACACGGCCAGGCATGAGCTATCATATCACAGAGATGGTGATGATACAGCATAAAAACGCTGGTCCAAATATCCGTAGTCCAAATATATCAGTAATCCGAATGCCTGTGCGTTCAAGATATCCAGAAATTTACGCGCAAAAATTCGGAATGCATCATATTGTTTACGTAAACAGGGTGAGCCATAAAAAACACTTATCTTTAAATACCTTTGAAATGTGTAAGGTATTTTTGGCCTGCCCTGTATATCACCCACATCACTGTGCTGTTATTTTTAAGTCAAGAAGTTTCTGCTCGTACCTTTCTCCATGATTGGTGGTGTACATTTTTATCCTGATACGGTAATGGCATATAACAATCCTCCGAGCGATCGTGTTGAGTGTAGTACACATGGGAAGAAGAAGCATGTTATGCTCACCACAATGCAGAGGGGGAATTCTCAAGAATTTAGATGAGGAGGAGTTGGTGTGTAGCCTAAGAGCATTGTGGAGTCGGTAACACAACCATATACGACATCAAGCAACAACATTAAAAGTTGTTGATGTTTATCACAGAAATTGATTCAAACAAGGGAATTTCTAATTGCAGAACCACACACGAAGCTAGATCAGCTGACATGCATAAGCTTATTTACGAGTGGCTCAGGCAGTGAAGGCCTGTCTCCTGCTTCTCCTACTGCCTCGACCTCAGCTGTGCTCGATTTCGCCCGATGTAATTAACTGTCCACCAATCTCTAACTTAATCTACGTTACACTTGTCAGAAGCGGGTACAAGAAAAAACTATGGGTTAGTACAATAAAGGTTTTTGAAATGTTTGCTGTAATACAGTATATATTTTAATATACCTTACAGTATTAATAATAATAATTGCATTTATAGAGCGCTTTTCACCCGAGGGTCACAAAGCGCTGCACAGAGCTGTGGAGAGAATGGCACGTCAACAACAACGGTATTAGAACGGAAAATCAGCAACAATAACAATTTTTTGCGTTTTTTTTAATGTACACTTCTTCGCAAAAAAATATGTAAAATACGATCCGACTTTAAACTACAATTTTAAATGCAAAATTATCAAGTTTATAATACATATATACAGTGCAGCGGTTAGCGCGCTCCACTACGAAATCGGTGGCCCGATTTCAATTCCCACTCACAGCAAACAGCGAAAGACTATTTTCTAAACTGGTCTTGGACCTCCCCTAGGTCGACTCAGTGGCAAACGAGTACAAAGCATGGTGTGTAAACAAGAAATAACGTTCAAAACAACATCAGGTATACAGGCACACCACTGCTATAATTATGCAAAGTTGAGACCTCACTTTGAACTCCTTTGAAAGCTCGGTGTCTCGATCTGTAGTTCAGACGATACTGGGTCACAGCGTATTCTGACCGGAAACCCTTCACTGTGGCGACGTCATGTGTAACATGCACAGTATTTCACATAGCATAACCAACCGTGACTGAGAGCAGAATCAGGCTCAATGCCACTCAAAAGTCGGGTGGTTGAGGTGGGACGTTTAAAAAAGTGGTGGGCTTGTAGGTGTCTTTTAAAGTCAGTGCAAAGCGGCCACTGCTGCAGCGACTGCAAGGAGATGATGTCTCATTCCAGACTGCAGAGGCTGCCATGGAAACACTGTGCCCAGCATTGCCGGTCCCATTGTTTGGTGCAGAGAGGAGGGGACTGTGAGTTGCTACTGTGAAGAGTTCTATCGTGAGCTGCAGAGCAGCGACACACGAACAAGGACAGATAACGGCTAATAACTGAAAGTAGAGGCATGGTGGCACACGCAGGCGACCTTGCAGTTGACTTTCCTGGTGATAGAAAGCCAGGCGAGGGAGCGGAGATAGTTTTCAAATACTGTGAGATTAGTTTCTTGCTGTGATAAACGGTAAAACACCAGGGTGAAATGACGGCGATATTCCTCTTCACATCGGCCATCACGCTCAAGTAACTGTGCTGTACCAGGGATGTCTAGGTGATCTGAGATGTGTATGTACCTGGAAGTCGCTTCCTCCTAACAGGGACCGCAGCTCATGTCCCTCCTTTTGGTGAGATGTGTTCAAGTGATTTCTGACCTGGTGAAAGGAAAAAACACAAAACTTGTGAGAGAAGTCTACCTGCAATATAGCACTACTTTGTGCTCGCGCCACGTACATAGTCCGCCGACCTACCCACATCACTCTCCGCAACATTCACTGAGCATCCCACCTCGCTCCGAAACAACAACGCAGACACCCACAACCTCGAGCAGCCTCCCCCCAAACCTGCATCACCCCCACACTTCTCCCCGCTCCTACCCCGGGTTTCTCTCCCCGCCACCTCCCCATGCTCCTCCGACAGACCACTGCAACCTCAACCTTCAAAGCATTCCTCAAAAACGTATTATTCCTTCAGGCATACCGACACTAAGCTCAGCTCTGCGCCTCCATAGCCACACCTCATCCTTTACCGGGCATGGAATTTGCGTGCACAATAAAAAATATTATTATTTTACAAGCATTTTAAAGTTTTAATTATCATATGTCCACAGATAGTAACTGGTAACGGAATGGGTGGGTCTCATGCCACTGCTGGGGGAAAGGCTTTCACTGGACAGCTCTAAGGCGTTCCATGGACGTTATTTGGCCTTCTATTCGGTTATGGCTAGACACCTTGTAAGAGGTAGGCGCACCCACACTTTACCCCATCACAATTGACTGATCAACAGTGGCACACCAGTCTATACTACTGAGAGGACACAGTCGTGATGGGAATTTAAGAAATCTGCATCAATGTTTCAACTTCCTCCCGAGAAATGTAATCAAACGGGTGATCTCTGTACGGCATGCCCAGTCCGCTGAGCAGTCACCACTGTGGCAGCATCCCTAATGAAAGGTGCTGACTGCGATTTACAACTAAAAAATAGAGCCTGTGTTCCCACAACGTTATACACGGACAGCTCAAGCCTAAGGTCTAATTTGATGCTCAGTGGTTTCACTGTTTATTGCTGTTAAGAAATACATTGTTGTTAAGAAATAAATGCCTCAAGCCTACAGTGCCCAGCGTGAAAATTGTTTCTCTCCATTTTCTCATAAAGCAGAATGATACAAAACACATATTACACCACACATACACCACAGTGATCTCACACATACACCAGTAACACCGCACATATACCACAGTGACCTCATTCAGGGACACCACATACAACACTTAATTCAACTAACTCCACACATAACTAAATCGCAACACCACACACTGCACCACACATACACGATACATAATCCATACAATTATATCATACAAAGACAAAGATCTCCCATACAGTGATAACAGACTACAGGGTCAAGTGCTATTAGCTAGTAGCACAAATAAACAACACACACCTCACACACTGACCCCACACAGAGTCCCACCACACCCCCATTGCGAGGCTTGTGACAGGTATTGGGTTGGTAACAGGCACGCGTTGAGACACATCCCCACTGTTGATATTCCTGTCACTGCCACACCGCCAATCTCCCACCGCCGGGCAGGAAGATGTCACACTGCAGCACTACCGGTACAGTGCTGCCAATGCAAAGTTATGTGAATAAGGTTCTTTTATTTTGTATCACGTTAACCCGTAACGTGATTAGAGCGTTAGTAATCACACGGGCATTAGTCGGAGTCAGGGTGCACAGTACGCACCACACTACTCTCCCTATTGTTTATTGAGCTGATGAGCCATGCGAGGCAAGGACACAGCCCGCTATTCATCCGGGCACAGATTAAGATATGTCTTGGCTTATCGCTACAACAACAATTGCATGTATTTCAGCATGCACAATTAAAAAAATCATTCACTCATTATCAGTACCCGCTTAATCCTGTAGAGTCAGGGTGAGCCAAAGCCTATCACGGCACACACGAAGTCAAGGCAGGGCTATACCGGGGGTAGGATGCCAGTCTATCATAGGGTAACTGGGTATATTTAATCAGGTCAATTAACCTAGACAGCAGCAGCATGTCTTTATACTGTGGGAAGACATCACGGTACATGGCGAAAACCCCATGTGGACAAAGACAGAACATACTAACGCTACACACAAAGGCACCCGAATCGGGAATTGAATCAAGGCCTTGATGCTCTCAGTTGTCAATGCTGGCCATTGCATGAGCATACCGCCTATGATTTGAAACATAAATATAACATACAAAATTTAAAACGATGTGAAATAACGTTTTTTTTTACTGAAAATAGTCTCGACGATAAGAGCAAATGTTTGTGGATGAATGTTATGCTCTAGAATGCAGCAGGGTTGTGGAATGCGCCAAGGTAGAGGGGTTTAAGCATTTGTGTCGCTGCCAAAAATTTGAAAGTTGGAAGTGACCATTCTCTTCATTGGTAGCAAGGTGTCTATGCAGCAGTAACATATGCACATCACAGAAAGAAGGTCCTGCGCGAGGCAGTTCCAGTCTTGCTTCGGGTGCCGTGCTTTGTGGCATTTGTGTATTCTCCCCCTGTTCTGTTTCCTTCAAGTTCTCTGGTTTACTCCCACAACAACAAGCACAAATTCACTAATTTCCCAATAATATAGTAATATATAGGAGGCTGTTTCTGGCACATTTTGGTGCCAACTAACAATTTAGCTGCCTTCCGCCTCCCCACCTGCCTGCAGTTTCCTCACATCTCCAAGTCATTCACTCTAACATTGAAAACATATGCACCGTTATAAAGTGAAATAATTACTATCATTATTGAGACGAAGGCAGGGACATGCCGTACAGATAAACTTACGTCTTGAGCGATCTGCTGGGCGTTTCCGCAACGGGGGAAGGGTGGGCTGGGCCGCTTCATGTAGAAAGCCACTGCGTTGTGGATACTCAGCGCTTTGCGGAAGTCAGCCGACTGCAACAGCTGGCTGAGCACATCCAGGTCCTGCGTGCTTTGGTTGTCCTTCAAGAGGTTCTGCATTAGCTGCACCGATGTCTGCAGCTCGTCCAAATCTGGCGGAACACCGTGCAAAGTTGTGTTGCGATTATCACGTTCGCCGTTCGCTCTGGAGGTGATTCGGATCGGGCAGAACGCCCGAGTTATTGGTGCGACTGTCCCAATTCAAAAAATTATCTCCGTCTACTTCACAGTGGACGTTAAAAGATTAAGTAATGTCATTCTCAAGAGTAGGCCAATGTGTGCTGGAATTATAGTCCAAAGTTGGCAAATTCGAAAAAGTGTAGAGTAAATCACTCTCATTGGAATATGCACAGCAATCATTGACCTTTACTATGAATACCTCGCAGGACCTTCCTGAAGAATAGTCATGAAACTCAGTGAGGCTTTCCGGGGTAAACATGCATAAAGATAACAAGTTCAAACCTCCTTTATTTAGCGAGCAAGAATTCAACAGACAAGTAAAATCACATGTACAAGATTGACCTGGAACACCAAATGACTTGTAAAAACAAGTACAAATATGAACCATATATAAATCACACAAACAAAAACAGAGTTGTAATGATGTCGGTTTCCACGGCTCGATGCATGATGATTGCTTCGAAAAGCTGCTCTCTCGGGACAGCTGCGTCGATCGCTCCCTCTCCCTCCATCGCGAAGTTTCGCCTCACACGTTCGAGGACGCCTCTAACGTGTGCGGTGATGGAGGGAGAGGGAGCGATCGACACGGCTGTCCCAAGAGAGCAGCTTTTCAAAGCAATCAATAACAGAGTTACTGTCAAAATCTAAAGCAGTGCACAACATAAACCAATACCGGCACTCCCCAGGTTGTGAAAATATTCCATTCTGGAGTTCCTTTTGTAAGTCGATTTGTTCGCAAGTCGAAACACTATACAGTATTTCATCTTATACTATACTGCATAGAAAGCAGTAATGCACTCAATGTCTTCAGGATTAATACATTATCTGTACCGCTGTACATATGTAGTGCATTCGCAAGTCGGACATTCATAAGTCGGAGACAGCCTGTACTGAATAAAATAATTTCCTTTAACAGTTGGCTCACACAAATGACCGTTACATCTACACAGAGTAAAAGTGTACTATTAATGCATCTTTCTGTTGTACGTTAATTATGCGTTTATGCTGCATAACTGTTAAAAAGAGCTACATCGTTCAATGGTTCCTGTCATCTATAATAAAGACTGAGTGACCATAGAAACGTCACAATGGGGATCGACCTTGCAAGTCGTCCAGAGCTGTACCTGCACCCACCTAAAATGTGAGCTGCATTCCACCCTGCAGACGTGGAGAGCACAGCACCTTCCTCCTCCTGGTCGAAGGTCGGGTTGTCGATGCCGATCTTAGGCGGAACTTGTGCCAGATGCTTCAGTCGGATCGAGGCGTTGATGTCCAATTCCCGCAGCTTCCGTTCCTCTTCCTCACGCCGACTGTAGGTGCACACTCGCGTCGTTAACATGACACTCAGTAATCGTGATGGGAGACTAAAGCCTGCTTGCGTGCCGGGTGTTGAGTTACCGTAGTCCACATGGGGACAACTGCCACGAGGGGTGCCCTTACGAACGTCTGAGATGTGACGTGATACAAGTGACTTCTCATGTTTGAAGTGCTTTGAGATGCCCCGTTGTGAATCGAACGCTATCAAAAACAAACCAGTGTTGATATTACTACTATCTTAAGATTGACACTGTGCACCAATCATTCTAGACCTGCAGTGCTTGGGCCAAGGACCCAACAATGAATGTGGATCACCAGGCCACATATATTTTTTTGTAAGCAAAATGCCTTCTGAAGTATTTCATGTATCATTATTAACAAAAACTTGAAGCATAGTGTTCAATAACATTTCGCTACAAACAAAAAATGTTTTCAAGAGATAGTTGGCAAGGACGATGCTGATTGGGATATCATTCACCCTGAGCAACAACAATTTTCAGACATACAAATCTCCATTATCACACGAAAGGACTAAACATGCACTAATCACAATATCATAGAAACACAAATCAACACAAATAAGAGCTTCACACACCACTTGAATCCCTACCAAACATTACCAGTGTCCATTGCTACAGTGGCTCCCAAACTGTGGGCCATGACCCATTAGTGGGTCACAAAACAGAGTGAAGCATGAACATATTATTCTTAAGTTATTCCTTAAGTAATAATCCAACATATTTTTTAATTTTAAAAACTCAATGTTCTTTGTAATGATGTAGGTTTTCACGGCTCGATGCATGATCGACACGGTCGTCCCGAGAGAGCAACTTTTCGAAGCAATCAAAAATGTTTTTTGTCCTGGTATCACCAAATTTATATATCTCTATGCCTCTGTGAGATGTACTATAATGCCACCTGTGAGCTGTATTATCATTGTCTACCTAAGTGACTTCAGCCAAAGAGATGGACTCTGACCCCCCCCCCCGGAACACTCCGTGGGCACATCTGCCGGGTTTCGAAGTTCCTCAAAGTATTCCACCTCCTGACCATATCCCCAGCCGAAGTCAGCTCCTCCCTGCCTTTGCTGATGAGAGCATGGACAGTGCCCTGCTTTCCCCTCCTGAGCTGTCGGATGATTTGCCAAAACCTCATTGAAGCCAGCCAAAAGTCGTTCTCCACAGCCTCTCAAAACGCCTCCACACACGGGCTTTCACTTCTGCAACCACTGCAGTTCACTGTATACTGCAATGAATAGTATGCTATGGCAACTCCTTCGTACGTGTGAGTGTTCGTAAGTCGGACGTTCATAAGCCAGGGAATGCATGTATATTTTCTTTAGCTTTGGGAGAAAATTGAAGAACCCAGAGGAACTTTACCACGAAGGCTTTCATGATCAATGTAATCCATAAAATCCATTTTTGGGTTAGGTCACGCAAAATAGGGGGGAGAGAATATGCCTAGGTTAATCATCCGGGCTAACTTGCCCCCGTTGCCCTGTGAAGTTGTAAACTGCATACCCCTCCCCACTTGACAACGGTTAAACAGAGCTACCTAGCTCAACCGTTCCTTCCAGCTTAAATAAACTGACTCATACAACTCCTAAGGGAAAAGCACACAAATCGTGAATCGAACACAGGCCCCTCGTACTGCAAGGCACGAGTGTCACCACCGTGCCACTCGTACCGCCGCATGTCATCCTGCTGCTGCTTGATGCGCTCCAGCTGCAGCGTGCGGAAGCTCTGCTGCGCCACGTGGGAGCGTGGGCCCAACTCCGCCGGGCAGTCCACGGCCATCTCGCGGTGTCCTTCGCCTGCCCCGCCACTCCCCACAAGGGGTGCCCCCCCATGCCCGTCCACGTCGTCATCGTTGCTGCCTGTCGGGTGGCCGTTCAGCTGGACTGTGCTCATCCTTCACGGCTCACAATGTGCTGGGTTTAAAAAGCGTGCTTCTTGTAATTCTGGGCCAACTCCTGAAAAGAAAACAAGGAATCCAAAATTATTAAAGGTCACTCACATACTTAAGAAAATGTGCATGCTCCTAGTAACCCTGCAAGCCAATGTGACATATCCAACCTCCTCCCGCTCCTCATAAATATCTACAGACATCTTTTCATGCCTTGCCAATCACATCTCCGTCAAGGTTACCGATGTAGGTTTTCATGGCTCGATGAATGAGAAGCTGCTCCTTCAGGATAGCTGTGTGGAGTGTTTCTACACCCACCATTAGACACACAACACATTCCTCCTTTCTAGTTCAGTATTCCGAAACAGCAGCAGCTCAAGAGCAAATCGAAATCACCTCTCCCTATATAAATTTGACACAAGTTGAGATGGGTTTCCATTAAGCCCATTCACCTAATATTCTCTTGCGTTAAACTGAATAGATATTCTGCAAAACACAATATTGAAATATATATTTAAAAGCACTATGTCATACGCGTGACATTTTCTCCAAAGGCTCTGTGGCGGGTTCGGGGTTGTTATCCAGTTGGATGCCCTTGTTAACACTGCGAGTGTATTAACAAATAAATAACTCTGCCCAGGATACGATACTGTGGACGTTAAACAGCCTGCGATGTCATTCAAAGAAGTGTGTGTAAACCATCGTGTGCCAAAGTCATCGTTTAAATTTGACAATTTACTTCGTTGAAAACCACATAGCCATCGCCACACCCTACTGTAAAAACCTGGCAGCATTCTCCAAAAAATGTCTGAACTGGATGATCGCTGCCATGGGTAAACAAGCATAGTAATAACAATAATAAGCAGGTCATGCCGATACATCAAGTACTGTATCTCTACTATGCCCAAGAGGAAGAACAAGGCAACGAATATACAGATAGCACAGTAAATATTAACAAATCGAAGAGAAAACAAACCTATTTGATCTAAAATCTTCCATACCTTTCCCACCAATCTCAAAAGACTCGTTAAAGACTGTATCCCTTCCCTCTGCAAGACAGAGATCAGCTATCACCAGTTGAGAAACAAGATCATTATAAATCCATGGGGTGTCTAAAATGCATCGATCAGGCATGGGTGATTTTTTCTCAATGTGCAGGGTCGTCCAGATGTCTTGTGACCCATATATAAATGACGCCTAACATTGTTTTTCTTAGTTTTAACTCGCACTTATATATATTTTTTCGATTGGCTGCTATGAGTCAAACACTATTAAAGAGAGGCTTGTGTTTAGTGTATAAGCTCATGAAAAAACAAACTACCAGAAAAACTATGACATGGGTGTCACAAGACATCCTGACCACCACGTATATTTATGCTACGGGTACTTTTGCCAGTGGACATACGTAAAGAATAGAAAAAGTTTTTACCATTTATGGCAAGCGACACATACTTGTGGCAAAAAATGCAAACACCACAAGTATGTCCATCCATCCATCCATCTTCATCCGCTTTATCCGATGCCGGGTCGCGGGGGCAGCAGTCTAAACAGCGATGCCCAGACTTCCTGCTTTTGCAAACTAGACACTTTGTGAAAGGTGTCTATATTGATGTTTTAAGATTTTAACACCTGTATAATTGCCAGAAAATATAAAAACGCTTTCTATTCTTTACACGTATATCTCTATACATTTATATTCACGTCACTGGTTACGCCATAGGAATCCACAACTTCCACGGCCGACACAAATCCACCAATGCTAGAGCGCTCCACCCTGCAGGTAAGCACTCACACTTGCTAGGACCCTCCTGATTTAGGAACCCAAAGGGGGTGTTTTGGAAACACTGTGGGCAGACCACTGAGTTCTGGGTCCCATTCGTGTGGGTGGAAGGGCTGCCAGGAGAGCACGTGTGTTCAGGTGAGAGGCTGTCGTGCACTCGCTGACGCGGAGAGCAGGGTCCTCACAAGCACAGTTCCGACTCCAGAGGGCTGTGTTATAGGGACTGTGTATGGGTGCTGTCAATGGTTTATGGGGCTGTGTCGACAGCTTTCGTAGTTGCACCATAGCGGTCGAATTGGAGTCTGTATAATTTACACGAGTGGTTTCCATCATCCTGAAACAGTGGACGACAGTTCAACCTTAAACCAATGCTGGCAGACCACCATTCACCAATAACATTTTAAACATTAAAACTACTCCAAAATGTCTTGTAAAATATTCGTTAAAAATCCATCGCAATTGACTTGTTGTTTTTAAACAGTGGCAAAGTGGGCAGTACGAGAAGTGTTCTGTGAAAAAATCGTCATATTTGCAACAGATCTCCAAGGCACCAGGACAGTTAACCAATTGTTCAGCAACCTTGAATAATTGGTAAACTGTGCCACTCGCATACCATGTCTCAGACTGCCTACATGACACAAATTGTGACAACTGACCAGTCTAATCACTATGGGGAAACCCTACACACACGTGTTAAATTAACAAGACTAATGATGCATCAGTGTGAGTGGGCTGTTACTGTTATTACACTACCGGGCCTGTAAATCCTGGACAAACTAATTCCTCACCCTGGTTTAACCCAGGCTACAGCAGGCCCTTCCACATTGACGGCATATAAGACGTAGTCACTCTTGGCCCCTACCAGTTGGCTCTCATTTACCTTGTCGAGGGCCAAAGCAAATTAACATTTTTTTGCTAAATTTAGATTTACACCGATGAGGAGTAAAATTGGATCGGACATCCTTCAAATAAGAGACAGAGAAAATCTATCTGGCGCACACTTTATAAAGACAAGTCGACGCTGGATAACAAAGATAAAATTCCACCTTCAGCGAATTCGTCAAAAAGTTATATCATGCGGCACACTGTCGTCATACCAGGATGATGGCTCACTGCCGACTTGCGCCTGCTCGGTAACACTTATTCCTTCCTTCGTTTGTTTAATAATACATTTTTTCGCTTATTTTCTGCCCTTCTCTAAATTATAGCCATTATTTCACTGTTACTTAAACTGCTCTGATGTTGTTGTTGACTTGCCGTCCTTTCCACAGCTTAGATTTGTAAGAAAAAACACACAACAATGTATTGTTGTTGATTTGCCATTCATATGTTGTTGTTGTGTCTGACGTGCCATTCTCTCCACAGCTCTGTGCAGCGCTTTGTGACCCCCAGGTGAAAAGCGTTCTAGAAGTGCAATTATTGTTATAAACTATATTCACAGTGCACAATATACATTGCGTACTCTTCAAACTTAATAATTAAAAGGCTTGTACTTCCGATGCCAAACCACGCATTGTGATTCGAACGTGAGCTCCACACAATGCAACAGTTCTTTGTAGGTTTTTCAGGATTTCATAAAGCTGCCATTCTCAACCAGTAGGTTGTGCCCCATCAATGGGCAAGACGCGTCACCTAGTGGTCCGTGGAGGCTAGACCCAAATGGGGCAAGTGGGCCTTGAGGTGCAGAAGGTTAAGAACCCATCATAAAGTAGCCACGGCTGTACCAACAACTTGAAAACTAGCACAGGTCCTGCCCGTATGAGTGATAGTGGTCCTTATCACCTTCAAGTTATTATTCTGTCAAGATAGAGAATCTATCGCAAAAAAATCAGCTCTCCCATCAGCATGTGTTCCATAAAGCCTGGCCCACCGAGAGCTGTCAGCCTAGGTAATGCGTGTTTGGAGCTGAAACTTTGAAGGTTTTGGAGAGTCAAAAATCACGTCCATATGCAGTACTTGACGTGACGCTAGCCAATCTGATATATTTCCATTACCTCGTGACCCGTGTTCTTTCTTGTCTCAATTAATTGCATATTTTCGATCACAACATAATAAGAAAACGTATTAAACAGTTTGTAACGTGCACAAATCCCACGCCTGGTCAAATAGATGGCACACGGATACGGAAGTGGAGGAAACTGCAGAGAAAGGAAACTTCAGCCAGACAGTCAGCCGACACCAACACGCCATATGGTGCTTGCCCATTCTATTAAGATTTTATCGTACAATGAATCGGTAACTATTTCTAAAAGCTGCGCTTTCGGGATAGCTGTGTCCAGAAGTTTTTGGAAGCAATAATCGTGCATCGAGCCGTGAAAACCTACATCAGTACAATTAATCAGTGGGTTTTTTTAGTTTTAAAGAGAACCCGAGAAGCCGGAGAAAACACATGGAGAAAAGGGGCAGAACACACAAACTCCACACAAAAAGGTGTCCGAGGCAGGAATCGAAATGCCTTGGGCAAGACATTCTGCGAGTGGCAGGCGTTTACCAGCGTGCACCACCCTCACAGTCTGTGATTCGTCATCCACTCCGTTGGAGATAACGGCAGATTTTGTGCAACAAAACCAATCAAATCACAAGCTAAAATAGATATTAAGCACCCCCCCCCCCCGTGAACATTCTTATGACTGCCGGCGTCCATAACATGTGATTGTAGTAGCATCTGGCCACGTTAAACTAAAATATATTACATTTATATCAGGTAATATTGGCAATTCCACAAATCAATCCCATTACGTTTAACATTTATATTAGTAGCCAAGTAAAAACATTAGCCTGCTTAAAACACGAGTCTCATCTGACGCGTTGTTAGATATACGTATTAGTATCTGGCAAACTCTCAATCCCCGACACACACAAACTCACACTCCCCAACCCTCATCCACACTCACACTCTTACACACTCTCACAAAGACAATCCCTCAACACTCATCATCACTTACACGCACCCAGACTTACAACTCTAATTCCCTTACACCCATATTAATAACAATTGCACTTCCAGAGGGTCACAAAGCGCTGCACAGTGCTGCGGAGAGAACGGCGTGTCAGCAACAATAACGATTTTTCCTCATACTCCCCCCAACAACAACAAAACGCCATTCGCCACTGAGTGACGTCCCCATGGCGCCTGTGCCAGGCCAGGTGTACTTTGAGTCCACGCGAATGTCTAAAGATGCTCACTGAGAGGTGACGGCAGAGAACCAGGTGCCACTCACCGGCTCAACGCAGCCTCGCTCTCAAACACCAAGTTTACCCACACTCACCGACATTCACTAACACTCACCGACACTCACTAACACTCGCCCGCCCACATTTACGTAATAACCTCAGCCTCGCTCACGCAGTCTAAACAATGCAAGGTGCCTCGCTTACTTGCAACTATAAATGTCCCCGGTACCCTGAGACGTTGTCATTTCCTTTCCCCTTCCTCCTTAGGAAAGTGTCGAAAATCGCAATGCAGCCCAATGGCTCGTTCGTAAATAAAACAACAACGTGTGTGACTCGCTCCCAAACTAGCCAAGTCACCCCCCCGTCACCAACACTCAGCCCACAACTGACCCGCAACTGACCCGCAACTCACCAACAACTCACCCCGCACACTCCTCACCCCCAACTCACCCCGCACACTCCTCACCCCCAACTCACCCCGCACACTCCTCACCGACACTCACTCGCTCTCCCCGCTCTCCTCGCCTCTCCCCGTGGCGTCACGTCGACCGCGATGCGCATGCGCGCGCGGTGACGCCACATTAAATGGAGCCTGACATCGATTCTAAACGCCTACCGATTCCACCACCGGCCGCCACGCGAATCGAAAGTGTTTTCGATCCTGCCTCTCGAGTGATTGACTCGCGGATACTTGTGAGCCACATAGTATCGATTCTTACATTGTTCATGCCGACAACTGTAAAGAGAACGGGTTAAATCGTGCGCACGCGGTATCGGGTGTATCGATTCGTTGTTGTTTTTGTCTCGGAGAGGAACTGTGCCGGCGAGTGGCGCTCAGCTACCGGGTTCAGCTACCGGCTCAGCTACCGGGTTCAGCTACCGGCTCAGCTACCGGGTTCAGCTACCGGCTCAGTTTCCGGGCTCAGCTACCGGGTTCAGCTACCGGGTTCAGCTACCAGCTCCAGCTACCGGGTTCAGCTACCGGGCTCAGCTACCGGCTCAGCTTCCGGGCTCAGGCTCAGCCTCAGCCTCCCGGCACCCGCCTCGTTTCCCGTCACTGCTCCAACACGATGCGTAATGCGCTCCTCTGTTCATATAAGTTCAGTGCATTCCCATCGCACTGCTACACTTCTTTATTGCAATTATTTGTCGTTGTTGTGCTATGACATTTTGCGTGTACGGCTTACAAAACCGCTTTGTGACCCTCGGTGAAATCGCTCTATAAATGAAATTATCATTATTATTACCATTATGGTTTCATCTTTGCAACAAATTGGTTCAGGGAGGTTGTTTATTTACCTTGTGACTTTATATTTTGTTATCTTGATCAGTTCCAACGTTTGTTGTACGGCAGGAATCCCGCATGCAGTGCTTGCAAGCTCACTTGATATTTTCTGCTCTAACGAGCATCTATGTGACCCTTGGATGATGAGAACTCTAGAAATGCAATTATTATTAAACGATAAATGTTACATTGAACCATTTCCCAATATATGTATTATTTACATGTATGTATTATATATTATATACACTGATAATTTAGCAATTTATAATTTTAGTTGAAAGTTAGATCAAGTTTTACACGTTCTGCAACGACGTGCATATTTTTTAAAAAACCCCAAAAATATTTATTGTTGCTGATTTTCCGTTCTATTGTCGCTGTTGACGCGGCCGTTCTCTCCGCAGCTCTGTGCAGCGCTCTGTGACCCTCGGGTGAAAAGCGCTCTATAAATACAATTATTATAAACATTGAGCTCGCCTCTCACCGCCAGCCATCGCCGATACCGTACACAACCCCAGGTCACAAAGGCCACAACACACATTCATTTTTTCTGCACGGTATCCATGCTGCAGCTTCCCCCCCCCCATCTCATCCTTAACGATTTTAGAAAGTAAATCACACCGGGGATAAAACTGCAGAAACATATCCTGTAGTGAGCAAATGTTCTCTTTATCACATCCACTGCAATGTAATTTGGTTCCTTCATCACTCCGTTGTTTTGGTCCCGATCCGCTTTTACTCGCTGTCCTAGACAATACAGGCCATGCTATGGGTACTTTTTTGCCAGTATACAAATATAAGATCACAATAGGTTTTACCGTATCTGGCGATTATGCAGGTGTTAAGTTCTTAACTGGCAAAAAAGTACCCATAGCGTTAACAGCCCCACCTAAGCTATAAAGCATTGATACTGCATTGTTTGGAGCTGACTGCCTTATGGCAGCGACTGACACCGGCAAATAGGCTCAAAAGAAAGCCACTGCCAGGTGAAGGTCGGTCAGTTGAAGGACAATGCATAGGTTATCAAAGCTACCTGTTTGCATACTTTGCCACTAGTATGTGTGGCTTTTGCAAACTGGACACATTGTAAAATGTGTCTATTTTGGTGTTTGGGATTTTAACACCTGCATAATTGCCAGGCAATTGCCAGGCAATTATGCAGGTGTTAAGTTCTTAACACCTGCATAATCGCCAGATACGGTAAAACCTATTGTGATCTAATACAGGCCATGTTCCAGCTGTTTTAAACTTATGTTACACGACTAACATTTTAAGGGAGAATGTAATACACAAGTACCGAGTACTATACTTCTCACGCACAGATGATATTTATCTCATGGTGCTGGACACGAGTTGATATAAAAGTATGATATTAATATACGTGGATTATTTACGTTTTATAAACGTGGCTATGACCCAAACGTGTTAAGGTGCTGAGTGAACCGTATGCCTTTAGTAAAGTGCCTTTGGACCCAGCACACGCGTGGATCGAAAGCTCCAAACAGCTGGCGTGTAAGTGCTGCTGCTCATGGCGTGTCCAGCACTCAGCAGCCACAAGCACTGCAAGTTGAGTGTGGAGAGGCAGCAAGGCTAGAAACATATGCAGTGCAGTAAATGATTGTAGTGTAAATGTTATTTGTATTCACGGTGGCATCACGTTAAGGGTCACAATTGTGAGTCCTCCAAACATTACTTTCATCTCGGGCTTGACCCAGACTGCCCGGGAATTTGCATCCTGTGTCCGGGTGGTGAAATGTCATCAAGATGTCGTCGTATCGGTGTAGAACTGTGAGTTTTATGTGTGGAAAATCTTGACTCCCTTCTAATAGTTAGACCTGCCTTCTTAGGACAGAAAAACATAGCATTACTGAATGTTACTATTTGACATCGCCATATGCTATACTGTCCAGGGTATGTGTTAAACTGCACCGAGCATATATAATGACGTTTGTCAAGGCACATAAGACGTTTTTGTGGCCACAATGCAGTCTCGAGTACACTGCTAGTGATACATAATTGAGACTATACTGTGATGACAATGATTTCACCTACAGTAAATAAAAATAATGAATCGTGTGCTGCGTCCGTGTTAGATTGTATTCTGCCGGGGGCTTTTACAAGGGAGGCGCCCCACTTGAGAACACAATGAGTAAAGGCACTTTGAGTGCGCCATTAGGTTTCTGACATACTTCACACAACGCTGCCCGTGACCCTTGTGTGCCATGCATTGTACGTCACAAAACTATTCGTCGCGCATTCAGTAACATGCAGTCGTGGGCGGGCCACGTACACGACTCATTGGGAAAACACACACCCCTACACAACATGAAACGTTTCCGCCGGTGATACCTTCCCAAACGTGGGAGGGAACGTAGCGCAATCGATCGCAGGGAGCACTCGACACAGCTGTACCGCAAAGCTCAGCTGTGCAGAGCAATTGTTATTGGGGCGCGCACGTGGAGGTGGGGGGGACCTGGGGGGTGTGCGGGGCTCCGCCGAGAGGCGGCGGCGGGTGGGGGAGGGAGGAGCATGCAGCGAGGCTGCCGCTCATTGGTCCGTTTGAATTGGAGGCGGTTGAGTGCCGCCGCCGTCGCGGGACTCGATAAAAACGACGAGGATGGAGGCGCCGTCGTCGCGCGTCGCGGCGCTGCGCAACACGAAGTACGCCGAGCTGCAGAAAATCGCCAAACTCCACGGCATTAAAGCCAACATGAAGGTAAGTGCGTGGCGGCTCCGTCGCGCACCGCGGCCACGCACCGCCACCACGAGGCGGGCCGCGGTCGTAACGTCCGCGCCTCGCGTAAAGTTCCTGCCCGAGATCGCTCCGACTCGCGCGCCTCTCGCTGCGCTTTGCGGGTTCTCGCCATGTTCTGCGTGCGTTTCTTCTGGGTTGCCCAGTCTTCTCCCACGATTTAAAAAAACAAACCGTAGTGTATGACGGGTTGGCACCAGCTCACCGCATCGCTCCCCCCTATTAATCATTCATTAATTGTCATAATAAAAGATGCTGTATCGGACGCAGTGGCTAGCGAGTTGGCGCCGCGTGCCTGCTTTCTGCGGATTCCCGTAGCACCTTGGGACCTCTGGGTGAAGAGGGGCTACTATATAAACGTGTTAAACTATACAACTTAGATCAATATATTTTTTAAAATACGCTAGCGGCAGTGGCGCGAGGGGAGCCCTGGGGGGGGAACAACGGCACAACAAAGCTGTGTGGTCCCAGTGCTGTTAGCGATTAGCACCGTATAAAGAAGGCCTGCACGGCACACGAGGCCAATTTGTCTCCCGAATGGCCGCAACTGGTACTTGCTTAAGGCTGAGTCGATCTAGGGGATGCTCGTCCAGTTTGAGGCTAAATCGACCCTAGGGGGCGGCCGCTCGCCCACCCAGCACCGGTTCAGAGAATCGTCGCTGGTGTTGGCCCTGAACGAGAATCGAACTTGGGTGTCCCGAGGCTCGACGTCTGGACGTACCGCGTGTGCGGGTGGAGGCGTCGCGCCCCCGGGGTGGCTGGCGTCGCGCCCCCGGGGTGGCTGGCGTCGCGCCCCCGGGGTGGCTGGCGTCGCGCCCCCGGGGTGGCTGGCGTCGCGCACCCGGGGTGGCTGGCGTCGCGCCCCCTGCCAGGGGTGAGGCGGCCCCTCGTCCGGAGGCCGCGCGTGTGCGGCTTGGCGGCTTGCTCCCTCGTTCGCTAATGTTGCTGTTACCCTTCAAGTGGTGCACAAGTCAAATGTAAACGTCTCAACGTTTGTCCCAAGCCGGGAGAAGACGGAGGCGAATCTGCGACGTGGCTCGGCGGGCCTACGTTGTATAATAGTTGGTGTGTGTGTGTAGGTGTGTACGTGTGTGTGAGTACGTTTGTGTCAGTGTGTGAGTGCAGTGGCCGGCGCTCTGTGTGTGAGCGGGCGTAGCGCTCTGTGTCTGTGTGAGCAATGAGTAAGGAGCGGTGGTGCAGCGGTTAGCGCACTGTGTGTAATAAATAAGGAGCGGTGGCGCAGCGGTTAGCGCACTGTGTGTAATAAATAAGGAGCGGTGGCGCAGCGGTTAGCGCACTGTGTATTGTGAGTAGGGAGCGGTGGTGCAGCGGTTAGCGCAGTGTGTGTGTAGTGAGTGGGGAGCGGTGGCGCAGCGGTTAGCGCACTACGTGTGTAGTGAGTGGGGAGCGGTAGCGCGGCGGGTGGCGCGGTAGCCGCGGTGAGGCGCAGTAGCGCGGTGGAGCTGCGCCGATGCGGGGCTGCCATTGTGGTGGCGCCCGTCGGCGCTGGAGCCGGGGGAGGGGGGCCCCTTGGGTCGCCCGGCTCGTCAGAGCCCAAGGGGAGGAGGGTGAGGAGCGGTAGCGCAGCGGTTGGCGCGATAGCCGCGGGGTAGCGCAATGGCGCGGTGGATAGCGGTAGCGCAGCGGGTAGCGCTGTAGCCGCGGGGTGGCACGGTGGATAGAGGTAGCGCAGTAGCTGCGGATAGCGGTAGCGCAGCGGGTAGCGCGGTAGCCGCGGGGTAGCGCAAGAGCGCGGTGGAGCTGCGCCGATAGGGGGCTGCCATTGTGGTGGCGCCCGTCGGCGCTGGAGCCGGGGGGAGGGGGGCCCCTTGG
>JAZEWT010000013.1:6666795-6689568 GCA_036362905.1 Mordacia mordax
CAGTGCGATTGCTTGCGAGACCCGTGATTCATCGAACTCGTGTTGTTGATTTACGTAATCCCCTGTTGGCGAGCTCCTGTTCACAATACGCATTACACACGTGGTGCGTGACTCATTGTAACACGTGGCTATGCATGAGGTCATCTGGAAGGTGCGAAGGGGGGGGGGAGCGACACGGAGGAATATAAAGACGGAGGAGTTCGGCAGTTGGGTTCGAGTTGCTGTTTGGAGACAGAGTCAGGGAGAGTTGGTCGTGAGGCGGTGAGACGGGGAGTCATCAGGTCGTCAGCATGTGGTCGCCGCTCGTGTTCGTTATGGCCGGGCCCGCGCGCGCTGTTCAATAAAACATCAAAAGACAAGAAATCTCTGCTCGCTGGCTGAATGATCGTGAAGTGAACGCTGATCCTCGCCGTGGCCGTTATCGTCGAGCCGCCACGAGTCTGCGGTCCGAACCGTGGTGCCACAATTATATTGTATTGCGGTTCATACGTCGTTATTGTTGCTGACATGCCGCTCTCTCCACAGCTCTGTGCATCGCTTTGTGACCCTCGGGTGAAAAGCCCTCTAGAATTGCAAATTATTATTACCACAACGCAAATGGGGCCATCCAGCCCAAACTTTGGACCATAATACGAACTACTGTAGACTATGCGCTTTCAACGGAGGAGGAACAGCAATACTGTACGAACTCCTAAGAAGCCCTCGTGGCTTGCAGACATTGGCATTTAGCTCCTGGACATTTCCTACAGTACTCAAGAATATCATTTGCTTGGGCAACACGGATGTTAGTTGACGCAGGCACACGTGGGCAGATGAATGATAAAGGAGAATTGCTCTCCACATGCGCTATTTCGGAATAACCGTGTTGAGTGTCCCTTCTCTGCATTGCGACGTTTCACCTACCACGTTGGAGGCATCGTCAGGCGAAAACCTACATAATTACAATGGTTAAAGGACTCATCCCATGGATATACTAAAACATATTCTTAGGAAACAAAACTTTGCTTTTTCAAAGGTATGGTTTACCATAATAATAACATTGTAACATTGGTCAACTTTGTGATAGTTTTTAGTCAAACGTCAAACAATGTGTTTGTAATTTTCTGCACTACGGCACTAAACGGATTATTCGTTGGTGCTGCTTTGGAAGTGGTGCACAATTAACAAACCTCAACATCGTTGTCAACACTGCCTTGAAAGAAAAAAAACATCTACCAATAAGGATCAAAGTTCCTCGATTACATGTGTAGTTATTTTCATGTAGTGTAGGGAGTGTGGCTTTTCTTGTCCTCTTTCATGCTGTCCACCAGTAGTCATTCCTATACGCAGCATCACTTGCCTTACTTTCCCCCATACATATGAAAAGACTAATGTAGCTCATGTTAATGCGGACTCTATGGACACACTTAAGTGTTTGTTTATCCCACCAGGTGATGTAAATGTAAACTTATTTTACTGCATTAAACAATTTAGATTTTCTCTACCTTCTAGGCTGAGAAGCTCGTGAAAGAACTGGAATATTTTTTTGCAAACGTAAGTTGTTTCTTATTGCCCTATTTTAGTTAGAAAAACGGCAGTGTTGTGGCTACCTTGCAGTCCATTAACATGAACGCTAATGTCCAATATTCGTAGTATGTCACTTGTATGAGTTACATGCTGCTAAATGTTATATATTGGTAATGAAGAGCTCTTCTAATACCGCCTTTTCCAACCAGTGGATTATGACCCGTCAGTGGGCCGCCAGTGCCACCTAGTGGTCTGTGGGGACTATACTCAAGTGAACCTTGAGGTGCAAAGGTTCTAGAACCCCCGCCCTAGTTGGTGCATTTAAACCAAATCGTTGAGCTGAAGTAAGACATCACCTCCCTGCAGTCTGCGCATGCTAAACGTATGAAGTAATAGTGCTTTATTTGTTTACACAGATTACTAACATTGCATTGGATAAAGATAAACCACATTCACTCTAGCCTAATGGTGGTAAATTAGTAAGTGATTTAAAAAATAACAATAGCATTAATCCACCTCACATGTTTTGCGGTTTGGGTAAGCAGGTAGTTCAGAAAATACTCTGAGTCTGACTTACATTGTACGTGCAAAAACTGAGGTCGCAACTGAACATGTTTGTTTTTGTAAAGTCTCTTCCAGTGGAGGAGGAGGAGGAGAAAGGCGCAGACAATGTTTCACCAACTGATGATACAGCAGGGTTGGAGGTTGAGAAACAAAGATGCAAGAGCCCCAATGAGAGTGTAGAACGCTTCACGAATTCGCGTGTCAACCTGAGTGTAGAGGACTGTTTTGATCCAGGCGAAGTGGTAAAAACCACATGCATGGAGAAAGATGCAGGGGGCATGGAGTCAGGCAAACTAGAGCAAGAAGATAGCATTAAGCTCATGGATGAGATCCTGATGCCATGTGCATTACACTTCACGAATAGCATGAATGAATGTGATCCCCAACAAGCCAAAGATGCGGATGGTGATATTCAAGAGAAAGTCGACAACCAGAATGATGCTGCGGCAGAGGTGCATAAAGAGGCCATGTTAGGGTTGGCTCGAGTGGAGAGCAGCGCAACCCCACGTGGCCGTGAGGAGGAGACCTTCAAACGCCTCGATCAAGTTGAACTCGCCCTGCAGGAATCAGAAGATACGGTCGATATGCGAGAATTGGTCATGGCTGAACTTGAGACAAGGGTCAAAAATAGAGGTAACACAAATATTGCACAAACTAAAGAGTTGTTTTTGTAACAATTTGTACACTTATATATGTTACTATAATAAAGTAATAAAATGCAATGGAATTCAAGTAACTAATTAAAGGTCAATACTATAAAATGTAGGATTAGTACAATATATAACGTGCATAAATTCCATGCACCTGAAACAGGAATTTGATTTTTGTGAGGTACAGATGTTACCACTGCACCACCCTGGCGCTCAATCTTATGTTATTATGTATTAAATGCACCCTTTGTAATCGTGTTGTGGGTGATTGTTGGCCTGCCTGCCCAGCCCCCACTGATCCCACATCTGCAACAAGGGCTCCACTGTCGTCCAAGACTCCAGGAACAGCCAAGAACATCACACCTGGCACAGGTGAAGGTTACCTGAAAGTACCCAGGGGGCTTACAAACTCTAGATGCGAGATTCCCATGATACAGCAAATATCCGAACTAACCAACCTCATAACACATAATACCAAATGGCAAATAGACTTAGAGTAACAGTCTGTGCATGAATGAAACTCTAACCGTAATCATAAGAGTAAACAGTTACACGCAAGATTGCACAAATACATTCACAACACTAACTTGTACAAAGATGACACCCCAACCATAATATTAATGTAAACAGTAGCACTCAAAATTGCACAGTACAATAAATTAATCAGACAAATAAGAGCAACAGTGGCTTGGAAAAAAATGTAAGGACATCGACACGCAAACATAATGGCATGTTACCTGTAATGGCTGTACACATGAAACTCCTTGTCAGCTGAGATACGGCAAGACTAGGTCACAAGGAAATTCACATTGTCATATGAAGCAGTCTTCATACACGTAGACTAAGTACAAAAAAGCTACTTCATGTACTTCACGGGACTTTAAAAACTGCCAGTCTCACCTATGTATTGCCCATCTTTCGCAACACACCTCCGGTCTACACGTGGCTCGCTGCTCTGTAATGACACATCGGCGAAATAAAGCAATGCAGCATTAGAAAAACATGGGGAGACAAGCAGGGGCACGGCATGGAGTTGCAGTGTGCAGCAATTATGTGATGTCCACCAGCACGTTACACTACTCAAGGGCACAGAATAGTTTGAAAAACTTACTTAACCTTTTCACAGAAAAATCTTGCAAGAAAATATATCCTTGGAATCAAAATATTGTATTGATAATACGACTGGACTTGGGTGCTCGGTGTTACAGGACGTTTGTCATACATTTACTACTTAACGTGTGTTGTATGTGTACAGGTGGCAAAGATTGGTCGAAGATTCATGAATCACACTTTCGAAAATTAGAATCCCTGAACGATTATTTGGAACGGAAACGGAAACGCAGAAGAGCATTGGAATTCTCTGCAAAGGTGGTAAAAAAGTTGTTGTTGATATGCCGTTCGTATGTTGCTGTTGTTGTTGACATGCCGTGCTCGCCAAAGCTCTGTGCAGCGCTTTGTGACCCTCGAGTGAAAAGCGCTCCAGAAAATGCAATTAATATTTTTATTAGGCTAGTAATAATCTAGGGGGGACTTCCAAAAAATGTTGGGCAACTAATGTTCAGTTTTAAGCAGGTGCACGATGTGTATAATGGAAGCTAGTACTACTGCGTGATAATTTAACTTGTGTTACCTGTTTCAGCACGGGTTCATTTAACAATAAAATAATGTTTATATACATTTATTATGGTCAATATTTCTCTACCATTGTAAAATTACTATGAGCCCACTATAACAATCTGCCCAAGATGACGTGCTACTGAGAAATTATTATTCAATCTTGATTTATATATGTGTACTATTTGATATTTCTCATGTGACAGTTGTTTTTGCTGCGATTTCTATCTCATTTACTGTACTTTATTTTTTGTGACACAAGTCACTCTGACAAAGAGACTTACCTGGTGCCTTAACTTCCCACCTGGTCAAACATAGCTGACACTTACAATCTGATATTTTTGTATTGTTTAGAGTCCAGACAACGTGCTTCTACCAGAACCCACTGTTATGGACAAAAAAAGCCGTATACCAAAACCGAATGCGCCGTTACCCAAAACTTCTAAGTCTGCCGCCACCCTGAACACCACAGCAACGAGCAGCGCCCTGTTTAATGCAGGTGTTCGGAAAACCATGGATGGTGGTGGCACCACAACCGCAGCCGCCAACTTTGTTGTGAGCATGGCAGACTCGCACAAATCTGCGCCAAAGTTTGCGAAGCGGCGGTCCCCTCGCCTCCAACTTCTGACATCGCAAAAGGAGACAAAATCCGGTCCTATCGTGTTCAAGCCCGTCACGTCAACTTCGAAAATGACTATCCGGTAAACACAGACCATCAATCAGTAAATCAATAATTGATCGTGATGCTTGTTTCCAAGTGATTATAAAAGGGATTGTTTTTATTGCGTTGCATGGAAATCATAACCCCCCCCCACCTCACCAGAATTTGGATTATTATCAGTAGACAATTAATCCCCTACAGGGTGGCAGGGGGCCAGAGCCTATTTCGGCAGACACAGAGCATAATAGAGAGCTATATCCAGTATGGGAGGACAGTCTATTGCAGGGCAACAGCATGTCTTTGGACTGTGGGAGAAAACCACACTACCTGGGGGAAAACCCACACGGACACGTGAAAAACTTGATAACTCCATACAGAAAGGCACCCCAGCCAGGGATCTAACCCAGGATTATTAGCGTCTCTTAATTCTGAGCATACGGTGTAAGGCTATAGGTATGACAATGCCATGTTTTTGAGTAGCGATCATCATTTCATAGCAATATGGACGAAAGTAACCTCAGAAATAGCTAGGTGATTGATGTCTTTTGGAGTGCTTATACCACAGTTGTCAATGTATCAACGTGTCGTGTATGGGGAGTTGTATGTAATGTGCATCTGGATTCGACAGGTTCACTGAGATTCCCAGCAGTAGGTGCAGCAACCCGCCGAGCGCTGTTAAAACACCCGAGCGCATGATGCCGACCTCTGGAAGAGGGAGCTCCTCCATACGCAAACGACCCACTGGCAGTGCCCAACTCGAAAAGACTTCAGGTAAATATGATGTACACTCAGCCGGTGATTTTATTATTAATTATTATTTAGCAGACGCCCTTATCCAGGATGACTTGCATCATTAGAGGTGCGAGAACACCACATAGATGACAGGCAGGCAGGCATGCAGTCGGCTGGTGCCAATACCTGCCAGACACCACGCTAAAATATATTATGATATCGGCAAATTAATGAATGAGTTTTTTTTTGCTGTAGGAGAAAATCGGAGAAACCGGAAGATACCCACATAGAACAGAGAGATAACACACACTCCACACAGAAAGGCACCCCAGGTGGGAATTGAACTGCCTCGGGGTAGTACATTCTTATAATCAGGTGCATATGTTACCACTGCGCCACCCTGCTACCCATTCCCTGCTCAAATGAGCATCAAGGCATTGGTGCTCATTGCCTGCTCACACCTGAGTCACTGGTGGATATTCCACACTATTGTGGCGGCAAGTACAGGTAATCCCTAAATTATGAGCGTCCTACTTCTGAACGCTCATGCTTAAAAAACTTATTGTTGAGTTGCCGTTCATACATCGTTAATGTTGTTGCTGACATGCCGTTCTCTCCACAGCTCTGTGCAGCACTTTGTGACCCATGGGGAGAAAAGCGCGATAAAAGTGCAATTGTTATTATTACTAACGAGCTCATATAAGAGTAAATAAAACTGGACAAATTAACATACAGACTCGGGAATGAACCCCATTCGTAGCCCGAGGACACTCCATAGCCATAGAACAACCACTGTTGTGGTACTCATTTTAATAGCGCTATCGGGATAAACACCCCCCCCCCCCAAGCAGATTTCAAATTCACAACCTTCTGATTACGAAAAGCTCACTCTACTACTTAGCCACATGGTTACTTAATATCCAAGGTAATTATTAGGTTCATATGAGCCATGCTGGCGCTAGAGGCTGCTGGATTTTCCACAAATAGATATATAAAGAAATGTGTAAGCACTAAATGTGGAAATTCATTGCATTGTGAAAGGAGCAACTTGTTATAGGCCTGGCTATAATACTAGGTTAATTTTGTGTTGTTGACTACACATTTTTATGAAAAACTGCAATAGGCACTTGACAACACATTTTACATTTTGTATATTTTTTACATCTTTTCGGAAATGTATTTTGATCATGTTGTGCATTTAGTGAATAATTTTATTATCAAAATTGTGCATCAGTTGCTCCGTTCAGGTTTGATGGTATTTGTTCTCCTGCTGGTGCCAAAAAGAAGACTGCGTTTGACCTGCAAGCCAGCCTCAGCAAACCACTGAACTATAAGCCTCACAAAGGTGGGATCCTTAATACTAATACATATTACAATTTGTAATGAACGACACATTATTCGCTCAATGTCCTTGGTATTTGTTCCAGGAGAGAACAACTTCGCGCTGCGGGGAAACCGCAGAGAAGTGCCAACATTTGTCAGATATTGCGTCCTGTATATTGTGTTCCTGGAGAAAACCAGAGAACGCAGAGGAAGACCCATGCAGAACAGACAGAAAACACAAACTCCATACGGAAAGGCGTCCGAGGTGGGAATCGAACCACCTCGAGTACGACATTCTTTCTGTGTTGCACAGATGTCACCACTGCATAGCCACCCTGCCGTCTAGACAAGGCTGAGAGCAATGTACATGCTGTGTGGTGGCCACATGACATGCAAGACATTTGGATGAGAGACGTAGCTTTCCGATGTTTGTGAAGCACACCATTGTGTTTGACATTTGCTTTCAGCCTATGATGAGCTTCGTGATTATTTAGGAAATGTGTTGGCTTTAAATGACTAATCAATTGACGTACCAGGGCCATTAACAGGCAGTGATTTTTTTTAACCTGGTGATATACTGAACATGTGAAAATGTATTCTGATGGTGTAGGCAAACTGAGACCCTGGACGGCTAGGGACACAAAGGAGAACAGCGCCACCTCGCCGCCGGCCCGTGCAGGCTACAAACAGCCCAAGCTGCAGACCAGGTAACGCCAATCGTTCATCCATCAAGGGTTCACTTTGTAATGTGAAAGTACTGACCAAACATAGCCGCAATACAGTGTGGCGCATCCATTTCATACTTTTGCGCGGATTCAGTTTATTTTTTATAATTTAAAATAGTTAACCTGGAAAATCCCTTGATGAAACATCGCACTGTCCAACATGTCCAGAGTTGTGATCAACAAACAAATAGCACAAACAAATACAGAGATCCCACTTTTAGACTTAACACACTTAGGGTCAAGTGCTGTTAGCTTTCACCTATACAGGCCAACACTGCACACAAGAGGATGGGTAGCCAGCACAATGCCAAGCCACCTTTGTCTCCCTAGTGGCTATGTTTACACACCACCCCGGGTACTCATTTAAGGCTGAGTTGTCCTAGGAATGGCCCAGGACTGTTTCAGAAAATTGTCGCTTATGTTAGCCGTAAGTGGGAATTTAACTCTGCTCACCAGGCTTGTAGCACATCATATTCATAATGACACATGCAAACATTTTAAGGCGACAGCTAATCTACCCTACAATAAATGTTAACCCCTGCCAAACATGAAATGCTTAGGTTAACAGGATACAGTGTCATGTGCTGGCTGGTGCAGGGAATTTTATCAAGGCAAGCATTGACATGACCCATTAGTAGCCAAATAGAGAAATAAAACCATATATTATCAGATAAGATCCGAGGTTGGATATTGACTGAGTAACTGCTGAGGGACAAAACGGGAGATGACAGTGAAAAGGTTCCATATCATCAACAGCGCTGACCCTGGTTACCCTTTAACCTGGACCCCAAGAACATGTTCACTTAATTCCTGTGATCATGACTACCATCATTCTCGATCAACATTGATCTCGCTTTGGATCGCTTATAAATCTTAAATCGGATGTATACCAACAGTTAACATTGAATCTAACACGTATTACCATTGAGAAAATGCCAAGTTTCGTCATCTCGCTTGGTTGTATTAAGTATTGTTAGACCTAATAATTGTGCTTATTATTACACTTGTTTACCCTGGGATGCCTCTAGCCTTTAATACTTTGTCATGAGATCCGGTCATGTTTCTGCAGTAGGAGGCTGTTGTTGGTATGTGCAATTCCAGTTTATTTGCAGTTTTTTATAAGCATTGGGGTGTTTGTCCAGTATTACATTTGATGTTTTTAGGGAAGATTTTTAGCTGTAAAACTTGTGCACGCACAATAAATGTGCACAGTTACCCTCGTATGCGACATTCTACTCCCAGATGGAATGACTTTCAGCTACTTTTTCAATTGTTTGATTTTATATTACGGTTTATAAGACGTGACAGTATTCATTGTCTAAGGTTTGCAAAGAAAAAAAATATATTTTACTGTTTCTAGCAACAATACAAGTGTTAACATCTAAAAACACCAAATGGACACCTTTCACATTTTAAATGCTGGCAAAAAGGTACCGATATAATATTTGTAAAGGCATTTGTTTGAAAAGAGAAACACCTCGGAGGGGCAAGGAAACCACAGAGGAAGGGAGAGAAGGGATCCACGCATTTAGCTGGCACCAACATTTGCCGGATACTGCATCCTATATATTATGATGTTATCGGGCAATTAATGAGCGTTTCTTTTTTAGTTATGGGAGGCAACTGGAGAACCAGGAGGAAACCCATGCATGACAGGGGAGAACACACCAACTTTTTATTTTTATTTCTGACATTCTGTTAAACTATTTGAGATAATAAGCAAGTCTAGAGGGCGGCGCGGTGGCGCAGTGGTTAGCGCTGACGCCTCACAGCAAGAAGGTCCCGGGTTCGAGTCTCTCGGCTCCGGTGCCTTTCTGTGTGGAGTTTGCATGCTCTCCCCGTGTCCGCGTGGGTTTTCGCCGGGTACTCCGGTTTCCTCCCACAGTCCAAAAGCATGCTCCTGGATAGGTTGATTGGCTCGCAGACTAAAATTGTCCCGCAATGCCTGGCGATGGACCGGCGTCCCGTCGTCGGGTGTATTCCTGCCTTGCGCCCTGTGTTTCCGGGATAGGCTCCGGCTTCACCGTGACCCTATATAGGATTAAGCGGTTTCAGATAATGAGATGAGATGAGAAGCAAGTCTAGAATACTTCCAACTTCATATCAATGTTATCCTTTTTTTATATTCTTGAATTAACGTTGCAATTGTTTATTTCTGCGGCTGCAGAGATGACCGTCGGAAGAAATACGAAGAGGATAGAAAGAACAAAAAAGAGCTGGCATACAACAGCCGTCGCGGACTCGCTCTAAAATGAGCTGCAGAGCACTTGCATTGTCACGTCACTTACGTTACATTTAAAGTGCAGGGAAAAATGAGGCATATGTAAAGTAAAAAAAATCAATATTTGCATATTGATACAATTATTATATTAAGGCAATGTAATGAAAAAGCTTTGAATCATTGAACGTATAACATACAATTGACATGACATAAAATACCACGGCAGCTTGATAAAAGGCTCCTCTTGCTTTTGTGTGTTTTGTCCAATACTGGCAATGTCTTCCACTGTGCACGGCTCCTCCAGGAGCCGACCAAAGATTTATGGAAAAACATAAATTTGGACATGAATCGGAGCAGTGTGATGTGCACATAAAATGTTTCAGACATTTCCACTGCCGTTCATTTTGCCACGTAATGCCACTGCTATTTAATGTATGCTTTTAGACTAGGTGTTATTAAAATGCTTGCATGTATTTTTAATGGGCGGCACGGTGACCCAGTGGGTAACGCTGTCGTCTTAGCAAGAAGGTCCCGAGTTCGAATCTCAGCTCGGGTACCTTTCTGTGTGGAGTTTGCATGTTCTCTCACCGTGTCCGTGTGGGTATTTGCCGGGCACTCCGGTTTCCTCCCACAGTCCAAAAAACATGCTGCTACATAGGTTAATTGGCTTGCAGACTAAATTGCCCTCAGTGCCTGGTGATGGACTGACGTCTTGTCTCATCGTGGGTATATCCCTGCCTTGTGCCCTGTGTGAGCCGGGATAGACTCCGGCTTACCGCGACCCTGTACAGGACTAAGCGGTTTCTAACAATGAGATGCGATGGTATATTTTAAATGTTGAATATTATGCAGTATGCTTTTCAACTACTGTATAGGCTTGAAAACAAGACTTTAAAATATATTTCTGCTCACTACCGGGCATGTCACAATCTACTGGTGCAAGGCCTCAATGCCGTTGTTTCAACACAGTACAAGTCACATGTTCACAGCATTGCTTACATTGTCAACAGCACTGCTTTAAAAAGTATTTAAAATAAATCCTGGGTGACGTTTTAGGCAATGACCCTTATTAATTGGGTTCGGATAGGATGCGTGCCAGAACAGCCATTCCCCAAAATATCACCTGTTAATTTTTTTTTTCAGTTAAGGTCAGTGCTGCAACTCGATTTGACTTTTTTCGCCACCGAATTTGTGCTTGCGTACCACTGCCAATGGAGTATGGCTTGATTCTTTGCTCATTGAATCAATCCTATCCACAGTCTTACAAGATTAAATTCTGTTACATCTGTATACCCCTAAAATAACGGCATGATCGTCTCATCTCATCTCATTATCTGAAACCGCTTAATCCTATATAGGGTCACGGTGAAGCCAGAGCCTGATCGTACGTATGGTTATTCTTTGGAGATTACCTCAAGACAACTTAATATTTGCTTGTACTTTTCAGCTACACTGCAAAAATGATAACAGTTTAGGTGACTGGCTCATTCTTGAGTTGTCTTAATGTAGGTTTTTACGGCTTAATGTATGACACTTGCTATAGAGCTGCTCTTTCGGGATATCGGTGTCGAGCGTTCCTCTAGCGTAAGAAGATGCCACTAAAGTGGGAGGCGAAAGGTGGATAGAGGAGGAACGTTCAACTCTTGTCCCAAAAGAGTAACTCTCAAGAGCAATTCTTTTGCCTTGAGCTGTGGGTTGCAAAATTGCTTCATTTTAATAAATATGTAATAAATGAGCTGCAGTGGGTTATGTCATTGATGTTATCTGTGGCCGAGAATCAATCTGGTCGCAGTGTAGGGCAATGTGCTGACCACTGCACCGCCACTCCAATGTGTTGAGTGTTATGGGCTCTAAAGATCTCTGCAGCTGTAGGAGGTCGCTACCATTTGCCTTGATGTTAATTTGACAATGAAGGATAACAAAAGAATTGTTCTCCGTGCCCGCGTGGGTTTTTGCTGGATACTACGGTTTCCTCCCACCGTCCAAAGACACGCTCCTGTCTAAGCTAATTGGCCGGCTGAGTAAATTGCCCCAAACATTGTGCCCTGTGATGCACTGGCGCCACATCCTAGGTATTCCCCCGCCTTGCGTCCTCTGCCGGCCGGGATAGACTCTGGCACCCCTGTACAGGATTAAGCAGGAATTGATAATTAATAATTCTTAAAACAAATTAAGGAAGAAAGCATTATTTCTTCGAAAAGCTGCTCTTACAGGATAGCCGTGTCGAGCTCTTCACCTCTCTCCGCCGCGGTTATCCCGAAAGAGCAACTTTTCGATGCAATCATCATATATTGAGCCGTATAAACCTACATCATTACGAAGAAAGAATTGTCTGCGCAGGCACAGGTCAGCAACGCGCTCTCATCTAAGCATACTGCAGTGAACAGCATCAACAGTCCTAACTAAAGGACTTCAAGGCCTTACGAAACAAGTGAGTAGATACGGGATTTTAATATACCCGGGGATTCAGCTAACCGCATATCCAATAGCGCGCGATTAGGCTGTAACCTATTGGAGGTGGGTGGGATCTGGATCATGAGCTTCCCCGGACCAATCCGGGTACTAGCAATGAGTGCTAATGAGAACGTTGATCGAATGCGCCCCATGGTTCGTGGAGATCAGAAAAAAGCAAGCCTTAAGGTGCAAAAAGTTGAGAACTGCTGTAGAGAGTCGTGTTGAGCTGGAACCTACCCCGGTAGGCATAGGGCGTACAGCTGGGCTATGCTTAGGATGGGCTGCCAGTCAATAACGGCACCAGGGAAAATTTTGTCAAGCCATCAAATGAAATCCTATGCGAATTGTGAAAACAACCAACTGAACAGAGCCTCTGGCCTCTAGCCATCTGTTACTTGTGCGAAAATGCTCATCTTACCCCTTCCGAGGGAAATAATAATAACTGCACTTCTGAAGTGTTTTTCACCCGAGGGTCACAAAGCGCTGCACAGAGCTGTCGAGAGAATGGCATGTCAGCAACAACAACAACGACATATAAACGGCATATCAACTGTGGTGCCGGGCTTCGCGCCGTGCCAGGCCAGGTGCATCAGGTTGACCTGTCTGAAGAGGCGCCAGCTGCGTCTCGTTACGCTGTCTGGAAGTCGACCCAGGTACGCTTTATTAAGCTGTCTGAAGTAACCGCCAGGTGGGCCTAACTTAATAAGTTGCTGACGGGTTGCGACGAAAGACCGGGTGTCTGAACGGGCGTCTATGGGGAACAGGTTCAGTCGATTTGGTGCGTAGACATCTTGACATGTGACGTCCGTTGGAGGATTACCAGAGGGTCGAGAGTGAGAGAGAGTTCCGATGGGGAGGCGGTGAGGAACGGTCACGTCAGCATGTAGCTGATGCGTCGCGCGTGCAGCGCGGGGATGGTAGGGCAAAGTGTTGTTGACCTGTCGTGGTGGCATGGCCCTGGCGTTGTGTTAATGTTATGTTAGTTATTGTTGTGTTTAATAAAGCATCAAAAGGCAGAAGTCTCCTGGCTCCTCGCTGCAATGGTGTGTTGTCGGCGCTGGTGAGGGCCACGTCGCCAGCAGCCCACGCACGTGTTCTCCTGCGCCGCATTCGGAACCAGATACCCTGGCCGGGACAGACGAGTTCGAGACCTGGAGAGGCCGTCCCGGTCGGGTATCACAGCGACAACTATATTTTTTGTTACAAATTTGAGCTGTGGAGAGAACGGAACGTGCTGATGCTGTTGCGCTGGCACTGGTGCACGAGCACAATCAAATTAACACAATCATCAACAACAATTTGGCCTTAAAATGACCGATGCTGTGAATAACGCTCGACGTTTTGTAAACGTGCACCCACTCACTCAGCGATGTGGTCACAATACCTATACCTGACGTCACGTTAGGGTGATGACGTCATGTATTCTTAGCACCGAAGCGCAGGATAAGATCGCCAGGGAGCGCTTGGTAATGACGTCACGCGGCTCAAGGAAACGCCCCCGTGAAGAGAGGTGACGTCATCGCGGTTTCTTTTTTGGGATGACGTCACGGGACGAGGAAGGGCCGCGCTATGGCGGAGGTATTGCGGGCAACGCGACGACGATGTGGGGGGGGGGCGGCCCGTGGAGACGATGGTGGAGATGGTGATGTTGGCGCGGCGTTTGGGTGATGTTATTGTTGGTGGTGATAGCGACGGTGGCAGTGATGAGGCGGGTGATGGCAGAGTGCTTAGCGCAGCGCGCGGCTCGAGAGTTCCGCTCACAGCCGATAACATTGCCCTCGACCATTCGATGAGGACCCGCTCTCCTCCCCACGACTCGAGTTCCGCTCACAGCCGATAACATTGCCCTCGACCATTCGATGAGTTCCCGCTCGCCTCCCCACCGCTCGATGTCACCCCGAGCGACTCGGGAACCGCGCAGATGCGAGCATTGCGTGCGCTGATCAACCCGGGACTTTGTAACATAGGCATAGATCCCCGTAGAGCCTTAACAGCCTGTACGGTTCATACATCACCTGGCGAGGTGGACGGGAGCCAGGCCTCCGGATGACACGGCCCACCTGGTTGAGCTTCCGCCGAGCTAGGGTTGCCTGCATGCTGATAGGCTTGGTACGCTGGAGAATATCAACATTGGGAACGCTGTCTTCCCTGGTGATACCAACGATGCACTGCAGGCATCTGATGTTTTAAGCATCGAGGCGTATGATATGGCGGCGATAGATCGTCCAAGCTTCACAGCCGTATAGTAGTGTTGAGATACAAACTGCTATGCTGGCCTTCATAGGTGTTACTTGCTAGCAGCGACCGGCCCCTACAGTCTGTTGACGCTACACGGGGGATCATATTGTTGATGTTTATCAATTCGCTGGTGATAGTCAAGTATCTGCGTTGTGCAACTTAACGTATATTGAGCTTATGGTTGCAACAAGCGTGACGCCTAGAGTGCGATGTATGTGTGGTGGCTTGTGACACGTGCAGGCACACAGCTTGGATGACCTTTCACGCCAAGCCTTCCTTCTCACCAAGGTGTACGTGCAGCGCGACTACTCGGAGGGAACCTCCTGCCGATTCCAGATCAAGTTCCTCCCTGAGCTGGAGCCCCGGGTGACTGCGTCCGGTCCCCACACTCCGCCTGCGTCTGGATTCTTTAATGCCCTGTGATCATCCTCGACAGTACACGCAGTCTCCAATTTTTCATAACCAAGTTTATTTCAGGGGTCGGCAACCTTTCAGAAGTTGCGTACCAAGACTAAACTTATTCACTCTTATTCATGGATCTGCGTGCCATTGATAGGTTTGTCCCCCCACACATAATTTAATTATCCAATTGAACCATATTTATGTCGAGTTCAAAGAACTTTCATTTAGGGAGCATTGAGATTGACAGCAGTAAAGCATATTTTTAATTGAGTTTTTTTTAAGTTAGTTTCTTAATTAATTTGACTTTTATTGCACAGACCACTGAAAACTATCTCTCGTGCCACTCATCGCTCACGGTCATCCACATGTCCTCTTCCCAGTCCCCAGCTGTCGAATCACTGGCCACCTCAAGCTCCAGACGGTTTTTGTGGTCTGCCACCACCACCGTTTGTGATAGAGCGTGCATTGTGATGTCACGAGCAGATTGAGAAGAAGCTTTTTGAGGACACCATCCGGACCTTTAACAAGCTCTACACGGAGGCGGAGAAGATCGGAGCGCACTCCTACGTGGAGAGCTGCCTGGGCTGCCTCACGGGATACACTCTGTTCATGTGCATGGAGACGCGCTACGAGAAGGTACCGTTACCCCTCCCCACCCCGCCTGCACTCCCCATCCTGGCTCCGATCTCCCCCTGCCTCCGCTCCGTCCCTGATGCCGTCTCGCCGTAGCTGAGCCTTTGCAAAGGCTCGCCGTTCCAATCCAGTGTGTGCCCTGACTTTTGGCGGCGGGGTGTCTATTCATTGGTGACGTCTGCACCTCACAATAAAAAGGTTCTGCTCGAGGAAGTTCTATTCCCGTGCCTTTCTCTGTGGAGTTTCTCCTCTCCCTGTTCTGCATGGATTACCCCCGGATTATCCGGTTTGCGTGAGCCTAGAGGCTCGATCTGTGATGTAAACGCGATGCCTGTCACTGTTGTAGGTCCTGCGGAAGATTTCAAAATACGTGCAGGAGCAGAATGAAAAGATCTACGCACCGCGCGGCCTTCTCATCACCGACCCTATTGAGAGAGGACTCCGCGTCGTATCCTTCCAGAGCCATGTGCTCACGCTTAGAACCTGGCATGAGAATGTGCAGTTTCTACCACTCGTCTAAACATGGAGGCACTTGGCGTGTGTCTCTTTGATTGCCTGTGTTTGTGTGTGAAGTCCTCTGCCATGCACAACAACGGAGGGCTAAGGAACGACACCCACAATGAGCGGGGCAGGGGGCTAAACATCAGCAAGCTGACACAGTCGGGAGCACAGGTGGTGCATCTGCCAGTCATTCCAATCAGACAAGCCATGGCTCCTGAGGCTGTCCTTGCACCTCCTGCCAGTGAGCCTTTCATATGTCACGTGTCCTCAGTGCCTATGGCCTGGCGCAAGCACCGTGATGATGGCACCATGGTGACGTCACTGCAAATTCATGGCATATAGTGGATATTCTGATGTAAGTTTTCACAGCTCTATGTATGATCATTGCTTTCAAAAAGCTGCTCTTTCAGGATAGCTGTTTCGAGCGATCTTCCACTCTCCACGACGTTTCACCTCCCACATTGGAAGCAACGAACATGGAAGCATCCAACGTGAGAGGAATAGCGCTTGACACTGCCATCCCGAAAGAGCAGCTTTTGAAAGCAATCCGTGGTGGATGTTGCCCTTGTCCTCTGTGTCACATTCCTTGACCATCATTCACAAGATTGAAATATCGATATATGAAGACAAAGGCAGCAGTGGTGGCAGCCGATAAGATCTGGCCTCCAGATTCACCACTCCCATGAAGGCGGTTTCCATCTGGAAGACATAAAAAAAACAGCCGGGTTCTATAGTTTTAGGGGATCAATATGGGCGTTGTTACTATGGTCTTAGTAGAAACGCTTGCTAAATATTTACCCTGTATTCACTGGATCGGCTTGACTCACTTATATGTAATTGTTAGTAATGCTTTCAATGCATAATAGTCACGACCAAGTATTTCAGAGTTGTGCTGCTGCCAGCCACCAAGTGAACATGTGGACTTCGTAACGGTTCAGCTGTGTACATGCAACACTGTACATTGTGTGTGCATTGTAAGTAGCAAGTCTCTTTAATGTTTTACCATGTTTCGTCAGCATACTGTTGCTTTTTTAAAGTTCACATTTTATTTATTGACTTTTAAAACATTTGAGGACTCTAAACCGCTCTGGTTAATCATATTTGCTGGAGGCTATCTACTGAGACTCATTCGGATAGCCCGCCAGTGAGTTTGGTAGTGATCGCTCAGAAATTGTGCATTTAGGAGTTGAGCGGTGGTTTCTGCTGGGGAGCTTGCGGGAGACCAACGCGACATGTGTTAGCAACGGTGGTTATGTATAACATTTGAAAGTTATGCAGACTCAGAGACTGCAACTGCAGTTGTCCAAATTTGACTAATTTTCATTCCATATATTTTCCACAAATTGTATTTAAAAATAACATTGGGAGGCACCAGAGTGTAACTAAAATAGTGGCGTGTTCATGTTCTGAAAAAAGGAAGAAAACCCTCTATAAGAGTTCGGCACAAAGAGAAGTAAATTCCGCAGGACTAGCGCTGCAACAAAAGCGATGGTTGCCTTGCTAGTTTCAGAGATCGGGGGTTTCCAGATGGAACTTAACATACGTTGGCAGACGCTAAATCAGCATGCGCTTTGCGAGTAGGAAATGGAAGTATAGCGTTTAGCACGCTGCAGTACGAACTCGGCAAACCGGGTTCGATTTCCTGAACCAATCTTGGGCGTCCCCGAGATTGACTCGGCTTCAAATTAGTACCTAGTGCAGTGCGTAAACATTGTCACGAGGGAGACAAAGGCGACCAGGTGTGGTGTTGGCCACTTATTCCCAAGTGTACTATGCTGGCCTGAATGTGCTACTTACTTACATCACTTCACTCTACATTCTGTTAAGTTTATACAGGGGATGTTTGTGTTTTTGTGTAGGCGTTGGAATGGTCTGTTGGTGTGTACTGATAGGATCAGCACAGGGCTGACATTTGCGTTTAAGAACTGCTATTTTGAGAGAGGAGCGACGCTTGACGTGGCTATTCTGCAAGAGCAGCTCTAGAGACCAGTTCTCAAGTTTAACTTTAGACCTAATATTTCGTTGGAAAAAAAGTTTATTTACTGGGCAGCAGGGGTGCAGTAACGACACTATTGTCTCAACAAGGGCCCGAGTGCGATTGCCATCTCGGACGCCTTTCTGTGTGGAGTATATATTCTCCCCCAATTATGCATCTGTTTTCTCCAGGCTCTCTAGTTTCCTCCCATAGATAAGAAAGAAACAGTGTAACTGGTATTCGCCAAAATATCACGTTGCTGAAAATGTTAATCCAAAGCAATTAAACAATGACAACACTTTGAGCCCTTCTGCAAGGATCTCGTTTAAAAAAAAAGTCTTAAGACTCAGGTCGACAAGTTTAAAATAAATCAGAGATAACTTCAAGATATGTTTAAGTTTTAAAATCTTTTCAGTCGAAATTCACATCACAATAGCAAATTTCAACAAATAAAATTTGATTTGCCTTTTATTTTTAAGTTTGGATGTAACATCATTTTTAGATATTGTAATTTTCCTGTGACCTCTGATGCAAATAGTTTTTTTTTAATCCATTTAACACAAACTTTTGTAGTCCAGAAGAACATGTCCGGAATCATGAGTGTAGTTTCCAGGAACACAAATCGAGTGCCAAGTTTATTGTGAATGTATTAATAGCAGGGTGGCTATGCAATGATAACAGAAAAGCACCCGAGGTAGGAATTGAAACACCTCGTGCGGGAGATTGTTTCTATGAGGGGCAGATGCACTGCCACATAGACACCTGGATACCCAGGTATCCGTCATTCCCCAGCTAGTCTCAAATGACTTTTTTTTAATCAGACATATCCCAGCCGCGTGTTCTGTTCTTCACACATTGGTGACACGAGAACTTTTGCAAACTGAGGAAAAATAGAGGTAATGGGATAAGCGACACATGCCTGTAGTGCGTCTCCCTAGTATTTCCTGTTTGCGTGTATTGAATCAAGAAATGCCTGATCTAATTGGTTTCCCTGGACTCGGCACAACAGCTGTAGTGATTTTCTTGTTACTTTACAAAGGCTGTACGAAAGAATTCATTTACCACAGCTGAAATCATGCATTTCCAGAAGGCCATGTTGCTGATATGTGTAAAAATACTTTAGCTTTTACATTGAGGAACATTTAAAGGAGGCTAATCATCTTCTAGTCAATTTTTTTTTCAGACATGTGCTGAAATCACACCTGACAACTTTAAAGTGTGACCCAAATGCCCCGAGCAAGGCCACGCTCCGGAACGCACGACTATCATGCATCGAGGTTTGTAGCGAGTGAATTCCAGGACCATCACCAGTCATCATCTGCGAGTATAGACGTGTCGGCACAGCAGCAGCATCGTGCAATGTTCGTACAACGTTCTTACACCATGCGCAGCCCCGGTTCTGACACCAACTGGACGTCTAGATGTACCTCTCTGGCAATAATGCAAGTATTAAGATGTTAAAATATCAAAACGATACCTTCCACAAAATGTCAGATTTGCATAAAAACACGCATGTGGCAAAACATACAAACAAAATGCTTTGATGTATGCAGTCTGTGCGTGGTCCAGGTTTTGACATCAGCAATGTGTGTCAACAGCCACATTGTTTCCCAAATGTAAAAGCAAACATTGCATACGCAGTGGAATAGCACATCATAACCAGTCATAGAGGTGTACTTTTTAGGGGTTATAAAATATTTTATTAGTTTCACACTTAGATAATATAAAAACGGCCTCAGTAGTCAACCATGATTTAGTCACTACAAGACATAGGCTTTATGGTGTCACAACCACCATGATCCTGCAATGCGACAATCCCATTCCAACAGGCAAGCTCATCCTGTAGCTCCACCTCCAGCAGGCAGATTCCCTCGTAGATGCGATCACTCCTTTGGCGGTCAAACTCTCTCTGGTTGCACTCTCGCCCTTATGCATGTGGCCACGAAGCCCACTGATTAATCATGATGTCAACTGTTTACACTTAAGCGGCAGGGTGGTAGTATAGCAGTAACATCCGTGATTGATTCCAAGTCAGGGCATTGTTGTCATGTTCATGATCGAGCCGTTTAATCTTCTACATTATGGCGGTGAGCCTGAGTTGGTATTCAACATTAGACATCTAATACAATTTCAAAAAAAGTATTTGAATATGAATTGACTGCCGGAAAGACATCTAATTGGCTCTGCTAGACCCACGTCACCACCACTGCAATGTGACTAAGTGAACTTATGTAAAAATACAAAGGGTCACTTCTTTGTGAAAAAGTAAAACTGTACACAGAAACCACGTAAACGGAGGGCCACTATTAAACAATGTCTAAACGTCATACTAATAACAAGCTCTTCATTAGAATTTTTAAAATATTTTGCAAGAATCTTTCACACACTTCCTTCCCAGATGTCTTCTCTTTGCTTGGCAACCAGCTTTTTCTTATCTGTGAATAATGATAAGAGTATAATGTTGCAAATTTTTCAATCACCCACAGTCCTCAAGGTATGGACAGGTTCCGTTCCTGTCGTAAGTCGATTTGCTCGCAAGTCAGAAAACAATGTTTTAATGTTATACTATAATGTATACGAGGCAGTGATACACGCAATGCTTTCAGAATTTGGACACTACGGTTATAGATATGTTTCATTTATCTCATCTCAATGTCAGAAACCGCTTAGTCCTGTGCAGGGTCGCGGTGAGCCGGAGCCTATCCCGGCAGACACAGGGCGCAAGGCAGGGGTATACCTACTATGGGACGCCAGTCCATCACCGGGCACTGAGGGCAATTTAGCCTGCAAGCCAATTAACCCATGCAGCAGCATGTTTTTTGGACTGTGGGAGGAAACCGGAGTGCCCGGCGAAATCCCACGCGGACACGGGGAGCATGCAAACTCTACACAGAAAGGCACCCGAGCCGAGATTCGAACCCGGGACCTTCTTGCTGTGAGGCGATAGCGCTACCCACTGGGCTACCGTGCCGCCCATGTTGAATTTATGAAATATACAATAGGAACAATGTTATTCTTTTATACTGCATGCAGTGTCCTCTATACTGAAATTAATAGTCTTATGGGAGCTCATTCATACGTCAGACGCTCATGAGTTGGGAACTGCCTGTACTCATCCGGTGTACTGAGGTAGGTTTTCAAGGCTCGATACATGGAAATTGCTCTCCAAAGCTGTTCTTTCAGGACAGCCGTGTGGAGCACTGCCCTTCTCTCTTTCGCAAAGTTTCGCATACTAGGTTGCATGTGCCAAAGGCATCGTAAACACCGCAGCCTAACCACGGTGCTCATCACAGCGATGAGGTTTGAGCGGAGCCGTTACTAGCCGTGAGCTCGTCACCAGCGTGCACCTCTGTCACCCTCAATTTGCTATGAACGCGATTTTGCTGATCCGATGCACAACGAACCACGTTACAATAGGAATCCCACAGCTTTATAGAATCGGAGCACTAAATACAAAACTCGTAATGGTGAAAACGCGTAGTATGAAGACGAGCTATGCGCGGGAGTACCTGTGCCTGCAAACTACTTTTCCACAGTGAAGCGTGGGTTGCAATTGGCGAGAAAATCCGCAAAGTGGAAAGATGCCGTCCGAGAACGGTTGCACTGCATCTGTCACATCTCTCTAACGCACCACTCGTGATTACATATTTTCTCATCGCACTACTACGGCTCGGGCGGCATGGTGGTACAGTGAATAACAATAATTACGGTTTAGAACGTGTCGTGTTGCAAATTCGATCAATGTGGAAGAGAGAGAGAAAAACTCAGGTTCTAGGAAATCGCAGAGGTGGGGAAGGGGAATGCAACCAACCGGCTAGCTAGCATCCAGTAATAGGTTATCGACTAGTTCATTAATGAGTGTTTTTTCGTTGTTGGGGGAATCCCGGTATTCTGGAGGAAACCCATGCAAAATAGGGGGAGATAACACACTTTCCACACAGGAAGGTGGCCAAGGCAGCAATCCAACAGGCTCAGGTAGACCTTTCTTTTTCTGCGGCGCAGATATTTACATTGTGCCCCCACTGTAAGCAAGACTGCCGCTGCGGCGGAAGGCAGCCATCATCAGCGGCAGAGCTCACCTTTGGCTTCCTGGAGTTTACGGCGCTCGGCGGAGCGCTGTTCAGGGGAAGCACCGCTTCGCACGCCCAGCGCTCCAGTCACGAGGCGGCGCGCCAGCATGGCGCTTGTCTGGGGACGCGGCCGCACGGGCTGCAGGAACTCTGTACAACGCACACAGACGAGACGTCCCTGTGTAGCCTTGATAGAGTGTGGGGTCAAGAGATGTCAGCAAGCAGAGCCAATTAAGCTCAGCACAAGACATGATGGGGTGGTGAGGTGAGTGCCAGCAGCATACCCAGTCGCCATTGTCTCCCCAGTGCTGATGTTTATACATCACACCACTACTTACTTGAGACTAAGTGGGCTGAGTGATCTTTACAGTGTATTTACCACAAAATACACAAGGTATGCTCATGGTTAGAGGAGGAAGGGTGAATCAATTCACAATCTAATAATCTTAGAATGTATAGCGCACACATTTGGTCGATGTTGAAGGGGGGGAGAATGACTCGGGG
>JAZEWT010000013.1:6699679-6710148 GCA_036362905.1 Mordacia mordax
ACACACACACACACACCACGACACACACACCACGACACACACACCACGACACACACACACACACCACGACACACACTCCCTGCATGCAGGGTAACGCCTCCAGGGCTGCGCCCTCTGCCCTGAAGGCGACCTCCGCCTCGTTCGGCCCGGATCACAGCCCAGTTGTCGCTGAGCCCCGCTCCCGAAGGCCGGCTCGCGGGGTCCCGCGAGGCCGCTCGAGACCGCCTGCCGGAGAGGCCGGAGCCGAGCCGCGACTGCCGCCCCGGATCGCACCGCGGCGGCCGGGCAGGGCCGCGTCTCTCAAGGGAATCGAGGGCGGAACGACGGCTCCCGGTGTTTCCCCGCCGCGATGAGTGGCGGCGCGGCGCGGTGCGAGGTGCGGAGCGCCTGGGGGGAAGCCGCGGGGGGGCCCCCCCTGGCGGCCGCGCTGCGGGTCGTGCGGGAGGAGGACGAGGAGGAGGAGGATGAGGAGGGCATGGGAAGCAGGGAGGAAGATCGGGGCCCCGGGGACGGGTGAGTCGTTCGCGCCATGGTTTGAGCCCCTGGGTGTAAGAGGCCTGCGGAGGAGGCTCGTAAAGGACAATACTGCGCTGTTGGAGACAGTCGCCCTCCAACAACAGCGATGGCCGGGCGGCTAAAACTCACCTGGCTCTATCCCGTGACATGGCAGTGAGCCTCCGACACTTGGTGTGGCCTCAATGTGAACGTGGCCTGGCACAGGCGCCGTGGGGACGTGACCGCCACTTAGCAGGACACAGAGAGCTCGTGGGTCATCGCTGGTCTCCATCTGTGTGGCACTAATGAGTAGAGATCACGTCTACATTGTTATTGACAATCGAATGAGTGTTAAACACACGCGTCGTGTTTACGTTGTCACGTTAACGCACCGCGTGATACTTGAAACCTTACGGCTAACATGATGTGTGCTGAGTTAAAACGTCGCGGAGGAGAGATGAGCAGCGATCGACACGGCTATCCCCAAAGAGCCGATTTTAGAAGCAATCATCATGCATCAGGACATGCAAAACCTACATCAGCACACTGTTAAAATATAATTTTATGATGACGGCTAAATGAAGGGATGAAGGTGTAATCAGTCTGTTAGTGTAATGTTCATCCATGCACAGCAGACTATAGACCACAGAGTACAGCAGTAACCGCGGTGTCTGCGCCCCTTGACTGCACGGGTAGCAAAGAGCAGAGATCACATCCGTGCCACCCGCTCACAGAGACAAAGAGGGTCCTGCCCGAGGCGGTTCGATGCTCGCTTTGGGCACCTCTCTCTGTGTGCAATTTGAGCATTCTGCGTGCATTTACTCCCGCGACTACCAATCACTTCTTAATTCGCCCATAGCATAATCTGTTGGGACGCGGTGTCTGGCGGGTTGGCGCCGGCTCACCGCGTTACCGGCTCTCCCTACCTCTGCGATTTCATGCAGGAACCTTTCAGATCTCTGGATTGGAAGGCGCTATATAAATGTAATAATTATCATGATAGAAAAATTCTCCTGACTGAATTGTCTATTGGCACATAGCTTCTGAACATAACTACTGCTATCATACGCAACCGTGGAATAGAATACACTTTATCATCATGTTTAGTTTTTGTTTGTGGATTTGTGTTGGCGCTTGTGTGTGTGAGCAGCGGATGCGCAGTGGTAAACGCGCTGCGCTTTGAACCCGGCGACCCGAGTTTGATTCCTGCTCACGGCTAATACCAATGACAATTTTCTGAACCGGTCCTGGGCAACCACTAGGTCAACTCGGCCGAAATGAGTACCTGCTGCGGTATGTAAATATCGCCACTATGGAGAGACAAAGAAGGGCATAGTGCTGGCTGCCCACTGCCTCGTGTGCCATGCTGGCCTTGTTATCCATTAATCCGAGTGAGTGCGCAGCTGCCAACTTTGTTACCCATTAATCCGAGTGAGTGCGCAACTGCCAACTTTGTTACCCATTAATCCGAGTGAGTGCGCAACTGCCAAGTGCTAACAGCACTTGAGCCTAGAGTCTGTTGAGGCTACACTGGTTTATCTTTGTTCAGTACAGTATCAGTCCCTTACTTAATCCTGGACATGGTCGCGGGGACTGGAACCTATCCTAGCAGACACAGGGTGCAAAGCGGGGCTATACCCATGATATGACACCATTACATCGCAGGGAGCAATTTAATCAGCAGGTCAATTAACCAAGACAGCAGCGTGTCTTTGGACGGTGGGAGGAAACCGGAGTACACAGGGAAAACCCACGCAGACATGGAGAGAGAACATGAAAACTCCACACAGAAAGGCACCCGAGCTGGGAACTGAATCCGGGACCTTCTTGCTATGAGACAACAACACTACTCGCTGTGCCACCGCACTACTCACTGTGCCACCACGCTGCCCAGGGATCTTTGTGTGTCTGCTTCTCACTGAGCGTGGAGCTGAGTGACTCACAGCTGGGGCAGCTGCAGCCGTGACCCCAGAGTGGCATCCAACAACACATCGCGATCTCTCATTGGGGCACAGTGAGAGAGACACAGAGGGGAGTCAGGGGAGCAGCAGCAGCAGGGAGTTTTAAAACACACCTGGGGGCAACACATGACCCTACAGTCTGTGCGGCTATGTGGGGGATCTTTGTCTTTGTGCTAACAGCAGGCCGGAGCTGGTGCGGCTGTGCAGGCCACGCGGGGGGGACCAGCAGGCCAGCAGCTGCTGCTTGTTGGAGGTGAGCTGTCCCAGCCACCGGCTGTGGTTGACGGCCGTGAGCGTGGAGAGCGAAGCGCGCACCGTGGAGCTGTACGCCGACGGGGAGTACGTGGGGAGCGCGCGGGGACAGACGCTGCCTGGAGGCCCCTCTCACAACAAGTACGCGATCCGCGGCACCACCGTAGGCCCTAGCCTCTTCCAAGGCCCTTGGGAAGTCTCATGTGAAGGACGAGACTCACGAGCAAGAGCTTACTGCTTGTACATGTCGTTGGAGGGTCTGACGAGATACATTTTCCTAGGTCATCATTACTTGGCCTAACCCAACGAATCGAGATGCCACAATTTCATCACATGTCTTCTACATAATAAAAACATCAATGTCGTTTTTTTGCATCTTTTCATCGTGTGTCATGCACAGTGGTGAAGAGGTGACGCTCTACACGGCCCGGATCAGCCGCGAGTATCCATCGCCATCGTGCGAGATCAAGGCAAGTTCCTGAGCGGGGACCACTTCACACAGATATCCCGAAAGAACATCTATGGAGACAAATCATACATCATGCAGCAAAAACCTACATAAGCGGTCAGCGAACTTTCAGACGTTGCATGCCAATAGTTCACGTAATAACTCTTATTTACGGATCTGCATAAGTAAAACTGACTTTACTTGTATAATGTAGTAAACCATGGCAAATAGCTTTCACTGGGTATCATAATATACAGATGGACAGAGCAGTTGTATCGTTTTTATCTGGATTTTTTTTCAACTTATTTTCTTTTCTGTTAATTAGCTATTTATTGCGCATGCCACTAAATCCAATCGTGTGTGCCACTAATTGCACGCATGCTGCTTGTTTCGAATTGCTCACCTACATCGTTATCACTGCTCTCTCTTTTGCGCAGTTGATGTCACTGGGTGACAAGGAGTGCGTCAGGATCAGAGCCCTGACGGTATGGGTCTGTGAGCCCCTGCATGGAACGTTGACCATCCCGGGGCTGATGCCTACCGTGGATATGGCCCGCGTTTGCTCCATGGTGGAGTCCATGGGGATGCCGCTGTCACCAGGAGCTCAGAGCCTCATGGGCCTTGTGCAGCAGCACCAGCAGGTGAGAGTGCCGCACGCGTTCAGCTCTCACGTCTCTCTGGTTTCCTGTCTCTCCCATCTCTTCTGTCTCTCCTGTCGCTCCTTGTCAGCATATCGCTCCTGTCATGCAGTCAGCTGATGCCAGCCCCCAGATCCTACATCCTATATCATATGGTATCGGCCAGTTAATGCATGATTTTTTTTTTCTGGGAGGAAACCAGAGACTCTGAGCATTTCCACTTAGAACAGGGGGAGAGAACACACAAACTTCACACAGAAAGGCACCCGAGGCAAGAAACGAACCACCTCGAGCAGGACCTTCCGTTTGTGAAGAGGCATGGATGTTATAGCTGCATAGCCACCCTGTCTCCTGTGAATGAAGGTCCTGCCCAAGGCGTTGCGATGGCTATCTCGGGCACATGTCTGATGTGAAATTTGAGCGGTTCTCCGTCTGTTCTTTGTGGATTTCCTCTTGGCTCTCCGGATTCCTCCCATAACAAAAAAAAAACACCGATTAATGAATTGGCCGATAACGTACTATATCAGACATTGTTTTATAGCTTGGCACCGGCTTACCACGTGATTGACTCCCTGCCTGTCTGTAGTTTCCTTAGTGCACCTCTGAGTTGTTTTCGAATAAATATCTTCTGCATTGAAATAATACTGCGCTTGTTATTAACTTATTTTTGTTTGATCCTGTATTGTGTTCCAGCTTATTAACAAATGACTTATAACAATGAAACGGAATGCATTTATAACCCGCGAATTGCCTGTACTAAATTTGAGTGGGTGTAAATTGGCGTTGTTGTTCCCACTCGTCAGAATCAGCAGGTCACCGCCGGCAACAGTCTTCAGACCATGCTCATGGCAGGGCTAGGCGCTGTTCCCGGTGCCGTAGACGTAGCCTCGTTGCTGAAACTCGGCACTGCGGCCTCCCTGGTGGCACAGCGCCCAGGGCACCATGGCACTCTCCCCATCACCACGGCGGCACTGTCTGAAGACTCTGTCGAACCGACAGGTACACATTACCAATCAATTCAGAGCTTCGCTCGTGTCGTTCGTGGACTGAAACATTAAATCCAAATCCAATCTGTCTCCTGCATTTGGGCAGCATGTGGTTTTCTGTGTCTCACCAAAACTTTACATCAGTCAGTGGGGATTAGTGAGATCTTTACTACGTTATTCATGACCCCTTTCTCTGATGAGATGCCCCGATTTGGGATCTTGACCCACAGCTTGGGAACCATTGTTACAGGATGGCTGTTCAGGGGTAAGATCTGCGGCTTGTAGAAATAAGCTCCTGTCCGAGGCAATTCAATTCACACCTTGGGCACCTTTCTCTGTGGAGTTTGTGTTCTGTCCATGTTCTGCATGGGTGCCCTCCGAGTTGTTTTTTTCTCACGACTAAAAAAATATTAAATGTCCAATAACATAAAGACATACAGGATACAGTATCTGGTGAGTAGGTGATGTCCATTTGCATGGCTGCCTCACCCCCTCTCTACAGTTTCCTCATGCCTCTGAGTCCTTTTCTCTATAAACGAATACTTTTGACATTTAACAAATCCCATGCAGTCACGCATTATAAATTGTAAAAAAAAAATAAACTGGAGATTAACTGAACCCACCAAGACCCGTGAAACAGCATTGTCACCTCTTTTGCAGTGGCGACATGGGTCTCATCAAGGACTGTTTAAGTTTAGAATATTTTTTTAATATTTAATGAACCTTCCACCTGACGTCTCCCCCCCCCATGACTTTGCCACCCCCTCCCAGTGCCAAGCACCGGCATTGCCGCCTCGGCACCAGTGCCGCAGAACGCACACCAGGCGACCGCTTTTCTGCAGAACTTCCTCGTGTCGTCCACGGCCGGAGAGCGGCGAGCCACCACGTTAGAGCCCATGCCGGGCGGCACAGCAAGGGGAGCGGATACGTCCAGGTACGTGTGTGTGGTGCCCGTCTTCCAGGAAAATCCTGCTCGTGCCAGGGTTGTGGCTATGATTTACCACTGTCCAGGTTTATCCCTGATATGGGAAGGAGACGAGTCGTCTGCTTACTCACCATGTTGTTTATATTTTTCACACGGACATTATTTTATTGCATGTATTCGAGGTTTTCATCGAGCTAGGACCTGTATCCAAAAGAGGACCCTTGCCTATAACATCTGGCAGTTCACCAGCATTAGTTCAAGCCAGCCTGCCTGCTGAGGAGACACCGAATATCAAAACTGGTCCGCAGTTTTTCTTCTTTGGGACCAATGCCGCTGAAAATGCGCACCTGCCAGAACGAGGCCATGTGTCTGATGGAATGTGTAAAAATGTCATCTGTTCGTCACATGGAGGAGCAGATACGTAATGGAGAAGCATGTTCTCTGCGCGTTTATTTGCATTTCAAAGCAGTGTACGCATTCAGCAGGGTGTCTATGCATTTGTAACATCTCCACCTTACATAAGGTCCTTTCTGAGGCAGTTCGATTCCCACCACGAAGTTTGTGTATATTATCCCCTTAATTTGCTTGGGTTTTCTCCGGTTTCTCCGGTTTCCTCCCATAGCTAAAATGTACTCATTAATTGGCTGATACCACCATAATATATCAGACGAAGTGTCTGGCAAATGTTGACACCAGCTAACATCATGGCTGCTTTTCCCCTCCCCCACATCTCTATAGTTTCCTTGTGTCTCTTAATCGTTCTATGAACATATGTTATCCATATTGAGCGAACACTGTGCAGCCACGTGTTATACATTCTAAATACAATTTCAGCAAAGGCAACGATGCCACGTGCACTTGTGCAACAGCAGGCAGCTTCACACGGAGGCAGAGGAGGGAAGGCCGAGCAAGGCACACGCACCGTGCAAAAGCCCGGGTTGCCAGGATGACTCGGAGAGGAGCCAGGGGGACACAAGCAGTCGTGGCTCATCGGGAAAGTCGAGTGACGCGAGACTCAGTGCCCGGCCGGCGCCGCTGCTCGGAGAGGATTTCCGAACGGGAGGATCGGCGAACGGGGGCTGCGGGGAGGACGTGCATGCTCTGGAGCAGCTGCTGCTTGCCCGGGTGGAGGAGTCGGAGAGGAGACTCATGGGTTTTGTGGAGCTGCAGCTGCAGGCCCTGCAGGCCCACGTTGATGCCCAGTTCACGGCAGTTCGCCAGCTCATAGAGAGCATCACTTTGCCCAGAGCAGCCAGAAAAATCCAAGGTTTGGAGTCGGACTCCATTGTTCCGAATGAAACATCGTCCGAGGATTGTGGCACGAAGTTATTGCCGTTATGACCCACAATTCACGTCTTGTTTTAATGTTAAAATAATTGAATCTGTTAATTTGAGAGTTGAGGATTTATCAGTGATCTCATTACATCATCCCTCCTCAGGTGAATGCTTAGTGTAGTTGTAGGCATGCTTCAAGATCAATATCTTCTTACGGCCAACACCAGTGACGATTTTCTGAACCAGTCCTGGGCATCCCCTAGGTCGACTCGGCCTCAATTGAGTACCTAATGAGTAGACAAAGTTGGCCAAGTGTGCTGCTGGCCACCCATCTCGTGCACCATGCCGACCTTTATAGGTGGTCGCTACAAGGGGGAATCTTTGGCGGATGGGGCCTATAACTTTTCTCGAGGCTAAAGTCCTGCCGTATTTTGGGGAATAATATTTCTAGACCAGCGAGCATAAACCTGCCCAAATCACTCACCGTTTACTCCCGAAACTTGAATTCTCTTCCGGTTAAACAATGAAACTTGAACTGCATCGCGATGCTTCACTCGTGAATGTAAAACCACAAAGTCCTCAATACACTTTGGAAAAAATAGCAACGCGGTGATATAAAGTAGAGTCTTCCTCCAGACGGATGCTTCCAAAAAAATTTGAGAATTACTGTCAAGCTGCTCTTTCGGGTTGGTCGTGTCAAGTTATTTTCCTCTACCCCTCGCAACATTTCATCTCTCACGTTGCAGATCACCAGACTACATCATTCCAAAATATGTCCCAATAGGACCATCTTTTAACACGAGAAAATGCCGACAATGACCATATTTTTTTAAAGGTCAATTAAGTCATGCAATATGTTGCACATTGTTTATTTAAAGTTTTTGTATTGTAGAACAAATATTAAAATACGTAACGATTTGATGTCCTGCCAAGGTAAAGTGACATGGTCTTGCCACATGAGACAGAGCTGAAAATCTGGTAGTGTGATTGATCTAGCACATTGGGGCAGCAGAGTGGCGCAGTGGGAACATCTGCACATCACAGAAATATTATCTTGCCCGATCCCGCATTTGGGAACTCCTGAATACGTTTGGGAGCGTCTCAATACGTGTGTGTTCTCCGCCTGTTCTGCGTGGTTTTTCTCCAGTCTGTCTGGTTTCCTCCCATAACAAAAACACCCATTAATTGACCAATAATATAATATGTAGGACGCAGTGTTTGGTAAATGTTGGTGCCAGCTAACCGCTTAGCTGCCTGTCCCCCCACCCCACCTCTGCGGTATCCTCGTGTGAGTACTCACTTCGAGCCAATACCTTCGACATTGAACGAATACTGTACCACGCGTTATACATTGTACAAATGCAATTATTATAACAACAACAAAAATGCAAGAATAAAGTTTAAGTTAAACGCGAAAATGTGTTGATTGGTAGGATGAGTTTCTTGTAATGATTTGAGTGTACTCGCCAAGTATAATGAGACATCAGCCGGGACAGTTTTAGACAGGCATCAGATGTGTTTTGAATACAATCACATCGTGTCACCCCATTCGTTTCTTTGAAATGTAAGCTGGAAAGAATCGTTGCGATACGTGGCTCTATAACAGTTGTCTAACAGTGAGAGTAAAGGAAGTTACATCTGAGGGCACCTCAGGTAATTTCGTCAGCGGAACAAGCTTGGCAGCAGCGTGCCTCTGGACTATGGGGGGAAACCGGAGTACCCAGCGAAAATGCACGTGGACACGAAAGAAGGCGCAACTCCACACAGAAAGACACCCAAGCCAGGAGTCGAACCAGGACTGTGCTTCAATTCCCGTTCTCTCCGCAGCTCTGTGCAGCGCTTTGTGACCCTCGGGTGAAAAGCGCTCTACAAATGCAATAATCATTATTATTATCCGGGCCACTCTGCACAAGTATGGTAGAGGGTCACAGCGCAGGAGGCGGTGTCTAAAACTAACACCAGCTGGGCGAGCGACGGCTTGGGGAGACAACGGGGGACGGAAGTCCGACTGTGAGGCAGTGGAGGAAGTTTCACGACAGGCGGCCCCGGGATACAATCCGGGCGGAAATCGCCACGCTCCCTGCCTTGCACTGGGGAGCAAATCGCCGCGAACCCTTAGGGCGGGAGGCGGGGCCCCGGCGCACTGTACTCATTAGAGTGGGGGCACTGTACAGGTTACACTCCTCGCGCACTCTCGTCTCCTCTATACACACGCGCACACAGATGTTTGTTGTGTGTCTGTGTAGACACACACAAAGGTCTTTGTGCACACACATCTCGACACACATATTTACTCGCTCCGGCCTTTGCACGGAGCTGCGAGGCCCACCTTCTCTGCTCACTGTTCAGACTCCTCTCCGCACACTCTCTCTACTCTCCTGCACTCCCCCGTCTCCACACTCTCCCTTCACCCATTCTCTACACTCCCTGCACTCCGCCGTCTCCACACTCTCCCTTCACCCATTCTCTACACTCCCTGCACTCCGCCGTCTCCATACTCTCCCTTCACCCTCTCTCTACACTCCCTGCACTCCCTCGTCTCCCTACTCACCCTTCACCCTCTCTCTACACTCCCTGCACTTCACCCTCTCTCCACACTCCCTGCACTCCCTCGTCTCCCTACTCTCGCTTCACCCTCTCTCTACACTCCCTGCACTCCCCCCTCTCTCTTCTCTACAAGAGACCCCGTCCTCTCTCGCGTCTCAAACAGAGGGAGAGCGCCGAGCGCCTGCACCCCCTCCTCCTCCTCCTCCCCCTGCAGCCTCCAGACGCGAAACCCGTCCGTCTTTGTCTCTCCCCGCGCCTCAGTGAGTCGCCTTCGCTCGGTCGGTGGACATCGGGTAGAGGGAGTCCCATGCGCCAGTCGTCACGACACGAGATTGTATTGTCTCAAGATATGTCACGTGCCTGTGTCTTTGTACCAAGCAGACAGGTTGTTGGCAATTGTCTCGCACGCACGTGTCCCTCTTGTCCCCGTGCTCGCTGCCCCCGCTCGCTCTGCGAGCGGCAGCTGCTGTTGCTGCTGTTGGTGCCGCCGCAGGGGAGTGTGTGTGCGCGGCCGTGCGTTCTTGGGTAGATTCAGATTCGTCAGATGCGGCATGGAAGCAATTACACTGGAGCACAGAGACGTTCGCCACTGAGTTCCATGGGGCCGATACGCAATAGCAATGCATCCATCGCGATACCCACAGTTTAAAAGGCAGAGGAGCCCCCATGCAACATTGTGTCCTGCCGGCTTTGTCTCGTTCGTGCCGATGTTAACGCATCGCACCAAGTAATCATTTGAATTTGAGGCTGAGGAGGACTAACCAGGTGACCACCGGTCACCTGGTTAGTTGCACTCCGTGCTGACTGCTGTACTACCGCGGCCTCGGCGTGTGCGTAACGTGGGACCCCAGTGACGAGGGAAGCTTCTCTGGAGGCTCCCGGGACGGCGCCGACACCGCGGGGCGAGCGCAGGGAATCTGTTGAATCGACCATCACAGCGCG
>JAZEWT010000013.1:6710184-6722522 GCA_036362905.1 Mordacia mordax
ATTTTAATGTCTCCGATGAGAGGGGTTTGTCAACCACCGTTAGAGAGCCACTGTTCCAGGTATAAAAATCAGTTGAGCTGCGAATCAAGAAGATGAAATGGATGTATGTAGAGGCTTGTAGAGCCCATTACTTCTTGGATCGATGACAGCCCCATCCAGTCTTGAGTTATTTCGTGCTCAGTGAGCTGTGAGACGTGTGTTCTGGGATCAGCGTTACCGGCATCTGCGTCTCTGCCGGTTGCCCGTTGCTCTCCTGCTGGTGAGTTGGTCAGCGAAGATGTGCTGCTCTAAGGAGCATCGATGCGTTTGTGCTCATCTCCTGTTTATATCCTTGAACAAGGGGTGGAAAGCCCACTTTCCTAGAGTAGAGAATCTCTCAATAGGATACACGCTGTTGACTTCCCCATAAATCGGTACTCATTTTATAGATTGGAGGGATAATGATCTGAATCGATCTCAAACCAGGATTTGAATTCGTGACTTCTGCTTGTGAGCCGTTCACCCTCCCACTGAGTCACCTGTCGGCACCGTGTTGTGATCGTGATGGCTCACCCGCTCTGCACACTGTGCGCTTGCTGCCTCGACAGTGAACCGATGGCCTCGGAGCGAGCCGTGGACTCAAATGTGGACTTCACGGCGTGGCTCAAGGCGCAGGGCGTAAACGCCGAGGTGGCCCGGGCCATGGACTCGGAGCTGGGCATCCGCGACTACGGGGTCCTCCGCGCCTGCGTGGGCGACGGCCACGTGCGCGCCGAGCTGCTGGCGGCGGCGCGCGACCGCCTGCCCTTCGGCTTCTACGCCGTGCTGCGCCAGGTGGTGCGCTCGCTGCACCTGGCAGAGGCCGAGAGGCCGCGGGGGGACGCGGCCGCCCTGCGCCACGTGGCACCAGACGGCCTGCTCGACGTGCTCGTCGTGCTGTTCAGTGGCCTCAGCCGCGAGTTGCTGCGCTCCGCACACAGGCTCGGAAAGGTGGACGGCGGTCGGGAAGCTGTGCGGTCGAGAGGCGCCGCCACCGCCACAGAGGATGACTGCAACGAGCTCTTGAGTCACGGTGAGCCGTCATCACTATCAGCAGCCCTGCTGTGGTTTGGAAGTTGATTTATACCATCTCTGTCTAAATTCTCTCATTGATCATAATGCAATTATTATAATCTTATTGTGAGGGAGGGGTTTGCATGTTGTGATAAACCCCCAAAGCTATGGCAAGCACTCTTGACAGGGTGTCCCTTAGTGAACAGATCTAAATGTCTCAAATAAGACCATCTGACCAGCAGACATTGATGTCAAGAAGGGCATCCAGCGGTCTGCTCCAGCATCCCCACCTAGAAGGGCAATTAGCCAACCCAGGTCAACCTGGTTAGTGGCCATTTAAACCAGCAACAACTGTTTAGTTTTTTATGAGCAGACTTAAACCGTAAATGTATCGTTGTTTTCTCTTCCTCAGTTAATGGGGGAGAGTTTGGAAACTTTGAACCCCCAACATCAGCTGAAGCATTCGAATCTCATGACTGGATCCACCCAGGTAACCAGCAGCGTTGGCAGATGTGAATGAGGAAGTGTAAATCGCCTCGGTGTGCAGTGTGTGGTTGAGCTTATTTATCAACATGGACAAGCTGCCATTAGGGATCCCCTAGGCTAAAAATTGCCCCCAGGGCTGTTTGGTGATGTCGGTACTGGAGACACAAGTACAGACAGCCCCCCGTGAAAGTTCCTGTATTTCTTAAAATCACGCATAAAGCAACGTACATTTTTTTAAGTCGTAATATACGCGATAAAAAACAAACTGTTGTGACGTAACACGACTGTATGCAGTCATGTACAGTATGGTATTTACACTACCCGCACGCTCAGCCTTTCCGTTCTGTCAAAATAATAGGTATAAACATAACGTTCGATAGAAATATGTTAGATGATAATGTAAATAAAGTACAAAGGGATCCTAAAGATCAATGGGCAACACAGTGAGTGATTAAGATACCTCTTTTAAAAAATGCCTCTGGCTCGAGCTTCATCGTTATATGAAGAAGCGGGTGACCCTGCACCTTTGTGTACCTATTGCCACCACTTCACAGCTAGTAACAGAATCCATGATTTTAACATTGTGTTTATGGGAAATTAGTGTTCACTTTGCATAATATCTAGTTAAGTAGTGTTTCCCAAGAACGCATCCCTTATGTACATCGGGGGAGTCCAGTACTATTGGTGTTATATTTAAATGAGCACTCTGAAGCGACAGCAATACACTGTGGCGTTGCATTCATGTAATGACGATGATGCTGCTGCTGAAGCTGCTTCTCTCCGCTTGCTCAGCCCCCTGTGAAGACGACGGGCTGACCGCCTCCATGGATTGCACTACCACAACCCACCTGTGGAACCGAATAAAGCTGGAGCAGAGTGAAGCCATTTCTTACGAGTCGTTCAGAGGTAACACACAGAGCATGTCTCCCGTAAAGATAGGTAGAGCAGTTCGTGATGTAGAATCTTCTTTACTTGGATGATGTTGTAGTGCAGCAGCTATAATTGTACAATAAGGTGGCCGAGACAGATGACCATGTCAGGCGTAGCAGAGTATTGCATCGCTGTGATGCATCCATCATTGTCTATCTGCATCTGCTGCCAGAGTTTGTGTGCAGATGTGGTTCAGATTTATAACCGGTTAGCTTCGTGGAATATCAAACACAGCGATCGATCTTCTGCAGCTTTGGGTGGTGCAGAAAAACATCTACGCCTCACAGAAAAAAGGTCCTGCCTAAATGTAGTTCAATTCCCACCACGGACGTCTTTCTGTGTGAGGTTTGTGTGTTCTCCCCTGTTCTATGGAGGTTTCCTCCCACACTCATTAATTAGCCGATAACATAATCTATAGGAAGCAGTGTCTAGCTGGTTGGCGCCGTTTAACCGTGAGCCTGAATCACCCCGTGGATTCCTTGCACAGCTGTCATTCTCTCTTCAAATAAATATTTTCGACCTTGAGCGAACACTGTGCAGTCAAGTGACAAGAGTTATAAATTACAATTGTTGTTTGTATATATATTTTATCTGCTTGCCGTGTCGGTGCCCCACCCACTCCCCATTGCAGTTATGGGTGTTGAGAAGCCCTTTGCGTGCGATGAGTGTGGCAAGAGCTTCGCCGATTTGACGAGCCTCAAGAAGCACCAGATGATCCATACGGGACTCTGGCCGCATGTGTGCCACGACTGCGGCAAGGGCTTCTCCAAGGTGTCACACTTGACACGGCACCAACGCACGCACACGGGCGAGCGCCCGTACGTGTGCGACCTGTGCGGGAAGGGCTTCTCGCAGGTGCCCAACCTGAAGCGGCACCGGCGGACGCACGACGGAGCGTGGCCGCTGGCGTGCGACGACTGTGGCCGGGAGTTCTCGAGTGTCCCGCAGCTCGAGGCACACCGTCGGGCCAAGCATGGCAAGGCGGCCGCTGTGTCGTGCGGAGACGGAGGTCACCGGAGTTAAATCAGAGGGCAGCCAAGATTTTGCCGACTGTGTCGGGGTTGTGCACGTGGTTTATGTGGTGATTGTGCTGCAGCGAGCTGGCGAAATTGATGTTGTCTGACCAGGTACCTGGTTGAGAGCGTCTGTCAATCTTCCCCGACGAGGAAGAGCTCGAGGCGATGGTGGAGGATGCCGGTTTCCAGCATGTGATGCAGGTGTACCTGGTATCAGTGCCGCATTGAGCAATACAGTGGAATCGTGCTGGCTCGCGGTGGCTCACTGAGCCATGGAGCTCTGCCATTAAAACTATTCACATTCAGAATCACACAGGCCCTGTGTTTCTAAAGCATTCAGCTTAATTATGGATGGAGCACAGGATGTGACTTTTGAAGATGGCAGTTATTTTTTTTACACCAGTAGTGTTGCTGGGTTTTATCATTTGACGTTATTAACTTGGCAGACGGTTAGTGAGAAGGTTTCGTAAGGGAGAGATTTATTGTACTAATTCAACAGGATTGATGTACTCGCCATGGACAGTCGGTGTGTTGAGCTGTGATCACATTTAGAATCTATAAAAGCAAATTGTAAAACTGTTTCCCGAATGTGATTCATCTTTCTGTTGTTGCTGGTTTAAATGGCCGCTATCAAGGTTGACTCAGGTTGGCCAGTTTCCCCCGAATGGTTATTGGAACATACGTTTAAGGCTGGATGCCCTTGCTGATGCTAACCTCCTTTAGTTTGAAGGTCTTTATATTGTTATTTGTTTGCAACCTTCCATCTATACCTGTTCACCAAGAGAGACCCCAGTAGGAGTGCTAGACTCCAGATCTGTTCACTAAGAGAGACCCTAGTAGGAGTGCTGGAATCCAGACCCATTCACTAAGAGAGACTCGAGTAGGAGTGCTGGAATCCAGACCTGTTCACCAAGGAAAAATATAGGAGTGCTGGACTCCAGGCAATATAGTTGTGGGATTCACTGGAACATGCACAACCCTCCACCAGGATACGGTTATGGTCCATGCCTAGCCAGCGATTTTAAGTGTCGTTTGTTTCACTTTACTCCTCGAGCCGCTACTTGGTTGCTGACTTTACATATGTAACCGTCACTATGGTGCTCGGCGTATGTTGTCTGCGGCACAGGCATACGCTGCTGCAGATTGCCATTCTGTGTTTATGGGCTTATAGTATTTTAGGACTACGTTACAGTATGATTGTTCCCCGTGGATGATGATAAGGAGGTAGGGTGGTGTGAATGTCTCACATGGGTCTTTTAACTTCAAAGGCTGTTTTGATGTGAGCTCTGCTTTTGAATGCATTCCTCATCGCTTCCTCTCTTTTCATAGCTTTGATTAACTCAGAACTATTCAGAAATGTGTTGGCAACTACAGACCAGTGGGATGGAAGCCAGAATTGGCTGATAATTACCCAAATTCTGTGGCCCTATACGGTATTGGGATATTTGGCCAACTCAACGACTTAACACACGCGGAAAAAAATTGGAGTACCAGCAGAAAACCGACACACGTGAGGAGTGTAACATTCAATACCCATACAGATGGACTACATATGGGGAATTAATCAACTTACGTTACTCTTGCTATGCACTGAGAAGCTACGACACAGTGACCTGGACTCCGTGGGTAGGGAGAGAGTGTCGCTAATGTGTGTAATGCACCAACCCTCACTGCCTGCAGCGTGCTTGGTTACAGGTCACGTGCAGTGCAGCAGTCGCCCGGTTAGATTCCACTCTTGTTTTCTACTCTGTTGTTGTATAAATAGTGTGACTTTTTAACTATGTATGAACGGGAAAGGTGACATTCACAACTAAGAATTGCTTTCCAAAGCTGTTCTTTTGGAATAGCCATGTTGGGTGCTCTCCTTCGAAACTTTCAGCTCCCACGTTAGAGACACCCTCAGGCATTGAGACTAAGTGAAAGATAAGTGCAGTGTGAGGTATGTTGTCTGCTCTATTCCCAGGTCCTTCCCGTGACTTTTTGCGAGTGTATCCTAGGGTCCATCGTTTTTCCTACCCCGTGAAGTCTAAACTGCCTGCTCTTTTTTCAGAAAACCACCATCTGTCCTACCTTGTGCGATGTCTGAAATATCTGCCAAGATGTTTACAAGGCTGACTTTTTTGTTGTGTTTTAACGTTATTAGAGGTTTTGTTATGTTTTATTTATGTTACCTGTAATATTTTAGAGCTGGTTAGTTAATTTTTAAGCTTATTTCCTCGATTGGCTGAGGTTTAATCTCATTTCTTATTTGAAATTCTGTGTTTTGGTGTCTTGTAAATCATTATTGTTTCAAGGATCAACCTTGAGCCTTCGTGGTGGATTACTGCCAGCACACTCATAGTCAAAATCGATTGTGTATTGTAGAGAGCAAATCCTGTAAACTGTATCGGTAGACGAGATGTCTATGCGTAGACTATAGATTGTATAAACTGTAGAGAGAACAGTAGACACGGATATCCCAAAAGAACAGCTATGGAGAGACAGATCTTATACATGAAGCTGTGAAAACCTACATCAGTCAACCTAACTTTAGCCACTCTCTTCCAAAATATAAATGACCCAGTGAATAGAAAAGGAATACATCAACTGAATGCATGGGAAACGTCTTCCCACTCCAAATCTTTCCCAAGAAAGTAATGCAGACTTTCTGAGGCAATTGTCTCAAAAAGAGAACAATCCCAGCAAAATGGAGATAAGTGGCAATCTTTTCCAGAGCTGGACTGGTGGGGAACAACGTTTGCCACTGCCCCAGCTCAAGTTCCTCCACCAATGTTGTCACTGGGCCCCTCTCCCGTGCAGTATATATGCCACGCACTGAACTAATTGAGTTTGGAGAAATACCACACGCACAACCTTTGCCACACTAACAGTGCCCATGGATTAACACTGCCCAAAGACTGTCTGACTTACGAACGAGCTCCATAATATGTGTACATAAAACTAAATTTTGTTATAACCAATTTACTTATTTTGTTATGTAGCACGCAGTGTACAGTACAACATTAAATAGTGTGTTCAGATTTTTTTTTGTACAAAATAAATAATGTCCAAATCCTCAAAGCATCCAAGCACATAAGTGCTTCGTATAGAATACAATTCAGTGTGTATAACAGTTTCGACTTGCGAACAAATTGACTTTCAAACATTGACTTGCGAACAAATTGACTTTCAAACATAACTCGGGAATGGAGCCCAATAGTAACCCAAGGACATCTGCCTATGTATAGAACGGGCTCAGCAACAGAACCCGTCCATAATGCAGTGGGGACCACCAGTACGCCGCCGTGCACCGGCCATTACTCCACGTGTCTCATCTGATTACATTGACTTCCACGCTCTCTTCTTCTTCGCCGGCGGCGGCGGCAGCGTCTGGATCCGGTACACCGTGAGCGGCGAGCACGTCGCGATAGAGCAGGAACTCCCGGAGACTGGTCGGCAGTGGGAGCCGGTCGGTCCAGTCCTGCGCTCGCAGTCTGTGATCCCCGACCGCAAGCCGCACACGGAGGCGGCACAGGTGGCGCAGCGTGGCAGGGCGCTCTGCACAGAGATGGTGACACGCTGCCCCTTCACACGACTGTCTCCCCACACGATTACAATAAGTACTCTTTACACAACCCATCAGCAACGCGGCCTTCTAGGAGTGCATCACTTAAGCGGCATTGGTTCTGCAATGCCACATAACCAGTTTTGACATTCAGTGTCTCATCAGCAGTCAGGCTTGCACCAATACTGCTGAGCTGCCAGATGTGTTAGGCAAGGACCCACTCTTAGATATGGGTCCTAAAGCATCGTTCGCCCCCATGTAATTGACCCCTAACATCTTTTCCTTTGCTCCATAATTTGTTTTAAATTACCGATATTTATTTACTTACTAATTTTCAGATGGCTGGTATAAGCTCATATGATATTGAAGAATGGCTTGTGAGCGTACGAGCTCATGAAAGATCACAAACTATGAAAATTCTACCCTGTAGAATAGTTCCTGCAATACTGTGCTCTCTTCATAATTTCTCCAATGTTATTCAAGTATTCTTATTTTATAAGGCTTAAGTCCATTCAAATAAAAAATATATATTGCGAGAAACCTAACATATAAAGAAGGTTCTGAAATGAAAGTCGAACAACAAGATCAACTGATGCCATTACATTACCTGACATACACTGCTGGATGATAGTACTCTCTTGGATACATCACCCATTTGGTTCCCATTTTGCAGGTAGTGGTACAATCCGCACTTTCTCACAAACAGAATGTGCCACCCAGTTCGATTCCCACCTCTGGCGCCTTTATGTTTTTTGTGTTCTCGAACCGTTCTATGTGTATTTCCTCTGGGTTCTTCAGTGTCCTCCCTTAACTAAGTAACACTCATTAATTGACGGATAACATCATAACAGATCTGACGCAGTCTGGAAAATATTGGCGCCGGTTAAGCACATGGCTTTCTTCCACCCATCTCTCTACGGTTTCCTCACATTTCTGAGTCGTTCTCTCTTAGAATACCTTCAACACTGAATGAATACTGTGCCATATATTATAAATTCTCATCTCATCTCATTGTCAGAAACCGTAGTCCTGTACAGAGTCACGGTGAGCTGGAGCCGAACCCGGCAGACACAGGGTGTAAGGCAAGGATACACCCACGATGGGACGCAGTCCATCACAGGGCACTGCGGGCAATTTAGTCTACAAGACAATTAACCTATGCAGCAGCATGTTTTTTGGACTGTGGGAGGAAACCGGAGACGCCGGCGAAAACCCACGCGGACACGGGGAGAGAACATGCAAACTCCACACAGCAAGGCACCCGAGTCGAGATTCGAACCCGGGACCTTGTTGTGAGGCGACAGCGCTACCCACTGAGCCACCGTGCCGCCCATGTTATAAATTGTAAAATGTAATTAGAAATTTGAAATTAGATTACATTTTCAAATCATAGGCAAATTGGTCATTGATTTCTATTGGTCTATTGCAGGGGATGGAAACATGTCATATGTGGCATGCCGAGAATGAATGCATTCACTCCTATTTACGGATCTGCATGCTGCCATTGATACTTTTTTGAAACATCAATAACAGTCCTACTTACATTTTATCAGCTTCATTAATAAACACAATAACAAGTATATTTACCGTTTACTGTGATTCTCGCTTTCCCTTGTTGAGTTCTCCAATGGTGTAAAAAAACCGTGATCAGTGACACACATTGTGAGCTTTCTTGTGAATTGTGACAAACTAGCTCCGCTAAACGTAATGCGGTCGATAAACCAACTGAATTTGTTTTTTTGCTACGTCACAGAGCTTTCATTGGATAGCATCATTTAGACATTAACAGAGCTGTCAAGCATAGGTTGTTTTAAAATGTAACTTTCTTGGCCGTTAATTACAATTTCATCACGTGTGCCACTCAAATTCAATTTGCGTACCACTCAAATTTGTATGTTGTTGACCGCTGGATCGCTGGTCTATTCCATGGTCAGTGGTAAAAGGACCTTTGCTAAACCCTGCTCACCACGATTACACCCGACGACTTCAAAGGCACAAGTGTGAACGACAAGTGGGGCATTACCAAACTTGAGATGAAGTTCTGTAGTGGAGTCTTCTGGGAGCGGTCGATTCCCAATGGAAGGCACGTCTGAATTGCGGTGATCCGTAAACTCCAGACACAAGGCCAAAGCGCTCACGTCCAGGATCAACACACTGTAGTCACCCAATAAACAAGAACAAGTCAAAACAGTCATGCCATGTTAAAGTTAAATATTATGTAGAGGGTAGTTTTAAATTGGGAAAAAAAAATCAGGCTTTCATGATGTAGATTTTTATGGTTTGATGTATGACAATTGCATGTTTATGATTATCTTATCCAGTCTTGGGCCTCCCCAAGGTCGAATCAGCCTCGAATGTGTACTTGGTCTGGTGTGTAAACATCGGAACTCGGGAGACAAAGGCGGCCGGGTATGATCCTGGCCACCGATCTCCTCGTGTAATGCCGGTGCTACTCTCTAACACTCAGTTAAGGCTGTACGCAACAATACAGAGGACGAGTCACCAGCGAACTGAGCGACTAACACAGGGATTCAGTTTGGTATTTTCCAACAACATAGTGTCTCATCAGCTGTTGGGCTTGCTGAAACTAATATCATGTCTCGTCAGCTGTTGGGCTTGCTGAAACAAATAGAGTGCCTCGTCAGCTATCCAGCTTGCTGAAATCAATGCAGTGTCTTGTCAGCTGTTAGGCTTGCTGAAAACAATGCTTGTGGACTGCAGACGGAGACATGGCTGAGTGGTAGAGGCATCACTCCTTTTTGCAGAGGTATAGAGTTACAATCCAGAGGTTGCTCTGATTAATAACGTGGTCGTGATACAACCATGATACTGTATGCCATCTGACTCGTAAAGGACGCTAACAATCCCATGACATCATTACAAGAGTCGAACATTGCACACCAGCATTATGCATATTTGCCAAATGTGAAAAATAACCCATTGACTGCTCACTTACGATTACACAACCGTCAAAGTCCTATGCCTATTTGCCAATGCCTATTTGCAGTACCTTGTACCCAAAGGACGGCTGCCACTAGGGGTGCCCAGCCAAATGCACTGAAATGAGATATTTTACGTAATAATAAATACAATTTAAAACGTATACATATTCATTCAATGTCGAATGTATTTGAAGAGAACCATTCTGAGGCATGAGAAAGCTAGAGGGACAGGGAAAAGACAGCTATGGAGTAAGCCAGTGCCATCACGTGCTAGCAGCTGCATTCTATACATTATTATGTTATCTGCCAATTCATTAATAAGTGTTTTAGTTATGGAAGAAAACCGAAGAACGTGGAGAAAACCCACACAAACCAAGGGGAGCACACACAAACTCCACACAGAAAGGTGCCTGAGATGGTTGGATTCCCACCTCAGGCAGGACATTCTTTCTCTGAGGTGTATATGTTACCACTGCATAGCCACCCTGGTAGGGGTAGTGATAAGGGTAGTGTTAGAGATAGGAGACCATGTTAAAGATTAGGGCCAGTGTTAGAGAAGGGAATGGAAGGCCTTGGGCAGGACCTTAGCCACCCTGCTGCCCAACAGACACATGTAAATGCACATAATAACAGATTAGTACAGGACAAGATGAAAGTAAAATCATCTACAGTAGGTGCCTTGCATACTGCCCGAGGGTCTGGAGACAGCAAATCCCAATCTAACTCCAGCTACACACCTCCACCATAATGTCTTGACGTACAGCGCTCTGAGACATCCAGCTTAAAGGTGCCGCATCGAAATCAAATCTCTGTGGTTATTCCCTTTCAGCATAACACTGCTCAGATGTGGAACAGGGAGGGGGGCTTACCGGTCAGGGCAGCGGAGCAGCAATTGAACGTCAAACCCAGCGAGCAGGAGCTGAGGCAGCCAGTGACGGTAGAGAACATCCCGAGAGCGAGCACACACCTCCCGGCTGAACAGGCGACTCGCAGCGTCGCAAGTGGAAGGCAGAGGGCAGCCGCTCTGCAACAAGCGCTGGAAAAGCTGCCACTGTTCCGCCCGCACACTCAGCTCCAGGTGCGCGATCGTCACAGTAGCACCAAACTCCAACAGGATATCCACCAGCTGGGAAGAGCTGCATGGAACAGCAAACAGGGCAATAGCCGATTTCATTGACTGATGTACAAAGAAAATGTTTGGCAGCAATGCAGGTGTTAGGTTAGCCACACATTTGATAGACACCTTTGACAAAGCATCAAATTTGCAAAAAAACCCACACATTTGCTTTGTGGAAAACGTGCAAACAAAACGATTTGATAATTTAATGATTATCTTTGAAAATGATTGGCCCACAACAGGAACCGCGTTTTTTTGTGACCTAGTCTCACCGATATTAAGCCGAATGTTGTCAAAAGGAAGTTCATGAACAATGCAGATATCAATGCATTAATCAAGGCATTAAAAGCTTAGGTTGAGCCATTATAACTATGGGGACCTTTCTGCTAGTACAGTGGTAAGATAAACAGTATATTTTACCACTACCAGAAAGGATAAAACGTTCTCGTTTTACATCATCTGCTTAACGGCAAAAAAGTACCCATAGTGATTTAATTTATTACTACGCTTGTAGACGGGCGATATCGCTACTACGCATAGTCCCCACGGAGTAATATTTGTATGGGAGGAAAGTGGAGAACCTCGAGAGGGGAGAACATAAAAACGCCACAAATAAGCACCTAGCAAGAATCAAAACCAGACACATGTTGCCATGAGGAATTAATACCAATGCACTACCACCCCACGACCTGCATCATGGCACAGAATAAAGGCTTATTTATTTTAGAATAATAACATATATTTGTCAATTTTTACACACACCGATTCGTACTATACAAGAATGTTAAGCTTTCGAGAAATGGGGGTCACAATACGTCTGTACGTCTGAACCACCCTGTAAAATGTGAGACGCTATAGGCATCTGTGTCAAATACTATTACCAGGTCAGATGAATGAATAATCGTGATGACACAATTTATAATACACGCAAATTCCATGCCTAGTCATGAAAGAGGCAGGGATACGGAAGTGCAAGAGAGCCACAGAGGGCGGAGTCAGCCAGCCAGTAAGTGGAGTCAGCCAGCCACACTGCGTCCTACATCTCATGATGTTATCGGCCAATGAATTAATGGGTGTTTGTTATTTGTGGGAGGAAATAAGAGAACAGGGAGGAAACTCACATATAATATGGGGACAATACACAAACTCCAGACAGAAAGGCACCCAAGGCAGGAATTAAACTCCCTCGGGCAGGACTTTCTTTCTGTGAGACACAGATCAGTCTGCCCTTCATCATTTCTTATTAGTACCTGCTTAATCTTGTACAGGGT
>JAZEWT010000013.1:6749313-6764989 GCA_036362905.1 Mordacia mordax
CCATTGCGTCCGTCATTTTCAGCAGTGTTGCCTCGGTATCCCGCACCTAGAGCTTGCAAGCTCACTGGGTACTTTCTGCTGCAATCAGATCTATTCATGGAAAAGGGAGAGCGGCCGGAAACGTAAAAATAGAACTCCGAGAGTAGACGGGGTGGTGGGGACCGACGGTACACACGTGCAGGAGAGAGGGGAGAGGACAGAGGGGAGAGGGTAGAGGGGAGAGGGTAGACGGGAGAGAGAGGGGAGAGGGTAGACGGCGGAGGAGAGAGAGTAGAGGATAGAGGGGAGAGGGTAGAGGACAGAGGGTAGACGGGACAGAGAGGGGAGAGAGTAGACGGCGGAGGAGAGAGGGGAGAGGGCGGAGGAGAGAGAGGGTAGAGGGGAGAGGGTAGAAGGTTAAGGGAGGGGGTGACACCTAGTTTGAAAGATGGTACGGGAAAAGGAGACTTAAAAAAAATTGCACTAAAAGCAAGTAAATAAGTAGATAAATAAATAATACATATTGAATACGTTGATATAGCAAATGAAAAAATAAAAAGCTATATTTTTTTAAAAGCTAAAATGATGATTTTAACTGAAGTTCGGGAAAAAAATAAACTGATGTTTTAACTGAACAGCAAAAAAAAAGAGGACGGGTCAGGGAGAGTGAAGGGAAGAGCGGGACAGCAGACGGGGGAGGTAGGAGAGAGAGAAGAAAGTGAGAGGGGAGGATGAGTGAGAAGGGAGAGGGAGGGCAGAGAGGAGAGAAAAGGGGGGCAGAGAGGAGAGAAAAGGGGGGCAGGAAGTGGAGAGAGGGAGAGTAGGGTAGAGGGTACTAGAAGGAGGAGAGGGCATGAGAGAGGCGAGAGATGAAGGATTTGGATTGAGTTTGTTCCGTGGGGTTCATCCCGTTTAGCCAGTTCCCCGACTTTGTTACAAGGGTGGGCGGCGCGGTGGCCCAGTGGTTAGCGCTGACGCCTCACAGCAAGAAGGTCCCGGGTTCGAATCTCTCGGCTCGGGTGCCTTTCTGTGTGGAGTTTGCATGCTCTCCCCGTGTTCGCGTGGGTTTTCGCCGGGTACTCCGGTTTCCTCCCACAGTCCAAAAGCATGCTCCTGGATAGGTTGATTGGCTCGCAGACTAAAATTGTCCCGCAATGCCCGGCGATGGACTGGCGTCCCGTCGTCGGGTGTATTCCTGCCTTAAACCCTGTGTTTCCGGGATAGGCTCCTGCTCACCGTGACCCTATATAGGATTAAGCGGTTTCAGATAATGAGATGAGATGAGATGTTACAAGGGTGGTTGTTGAGCTCAGAAACGAGACAAGATTTAAAACAATATCATATCGAACAAAACTAAGCAAGGGTGGCACGGTGGCCCAGTGGGTAGCGCTGTCGCCTCACAGCAAGAAGGTCCCGGGTTCGAATCTCGGCTCGGATGCCTGTGTGCAGTTTGCGAGTTCTCTCCCCGTGTCCCCGTGGGTTTTCGCCGGGCGCTCCGGTTTCCTCCCGCAGTCCAAAAAACGTGCTGCTGCATAGGTTAATTGGCTTGCAGACTAAATTGTCCGTAGTGCTCGGTGATGGACTGGCGTCCCATCGAGGGTATATCCCTGCCTTACGCCTTGTTTGCCGGGATCGGCTCCGATTCACCGCAACTCTGAACAGAGACCATAAAGAAGCCCTGCGACGACGAAGCCGCACATTGAACTCTAAAGAGAACGGTTGTAATTCTTTAAAAAGCAACACGCCGCGCTAATTAAGTTTCATTACTGGAAGCAAATAATGAACGAGCTGTGATTAACATGGAAGAGCACGACGTAGGAAATGAGTCACAATTGTACTACATTCACAAAACTAATTGGCATGTGACAGCATAGGTGTGCGCATTGCCACTGAGTGACCGGAATCGATTCTCATTCTCGATTCCAGCCATGTCTGATGTTGTCACATGAATAGCTGATCCATCGCAATAGCCTGTCCGTCATAAAACGCAATTACTTTATAGATCACGAAAATTGTACTCTCAATCTCTACCTCCATTGCACCCACATTTGCAGCGATCACTTGATGCCAAGTCACAGTTCCAATCTGGCAGGCCACTCTGGTTGTCGTGCATTAACCGTATAATATTAAAAGCAATCGGCTACACATGCGGACTTTAAAGAATACCTTATGGGAGCTGAAGTTCGCATCCTTCAAATTTGAAAAAATTACAAGTCATTAGATTGAGATTTATCGTCCCAAATTGGCAATGTCCATTTGCAGGCCAGTTTTAGACACCACATGTCCCATAGGGACATTTTATTGCGGGTGCGCCATTCAAATGTTTGAGACGTCACGTAAAGCAAGCACCATATAAATGGGACAATAAAATTCCTCATGGCATAAGCATGTTTGTAGTAAAGACGTGCCAAGTCTCATGCGTTTCAATACCTAAAACACAGCCGTTTACAACAATCCACCCACTTTGTTCGAATTCACGCTTTCCATTGCCGCCGTCATCTCCGTAAAAACATCATAGCATGTCATTATCAATAACGTGGAAGCAGGAAGTTGAGTGAAATCGGTGTACAGTGCAGGAGAGCCTTACATTCTTATATTTTCCTATTTGCGGATTTAGTTCCTAACTGGTTCGTTAAATCGCCCCCGAAACGGTTCACGGATTTGCCACCTCACTGGTTTTGAGATTTGCCACATAACCGGTTCGCGGAAGGTCCTTAGCGCGAGCATTGCCAACAATTTTTTTCTCCCAGGAAAGCAAACCTCGCGATAAGTGATGGCCTCGTGTATGCTCACTGCACCAGGAGTATCAATGACGGTAGTGATTAGAAGGGCTGCATTTTGCATATCCCTGATGCTATCAAAGGTCGACAAATACACACCAAGTAGAAAATTAAGAATTACAACTTTAATTTCAGATTTATTGAAAAGTCCTTATCAACATGAAAATATTACAAACACATTACACAAAGTTTATGTTGATCAAACATTGCTAGCGTGGGTCAATGCACTGGGTAAGAGGCAAACTACCACAAAGCAGATGTTTTAAAGATAACGCACATCTTGGTATATTGCTAGTCAGTGACTTTCTGCTGAAATGTGTATCGAGGTGGTGCTCATATCCTCTTTATAGCGAAGCCAGCTGTGGAAATTCCTTGTTTACATAGCAGGGGTGAGCCTAACCACATTACTACCAATGTTGTTTTGCCACAGAGTTGTGGTGATTTTATCGACTCTTGAGAGATCATGGTCTTATTCAACTCTTCTAATAAGAATATTCACTCACAACCTGCCAATTGTGACCCAATTGCTGTAGCTTTCAGCCACCTCAACCGATTAGCATATTATATTAATCTGAGGCAATGACGGTAATTTATAAGTTGTAATAATATGTAAATATGTCAACATGTTATCAAGAGCTTCACTACCATGAGACTATGCAGAAAGTGGGCAGAATATCCTGCGTAGATGTGACTGAGCTCGCAGGAGCCAAATGTAACATAGTGAGACACAACTGTTGTGATTTATTTTGTAAGTTGAATATCATTCATTTGTTTTATTTGCGTTCTAGTTACGAAGACGATGCGTAAATATTCAATCATAGTGGCGATGAACGCTCACACCAATTGTCATAAAGACACTGCTGATTCTGTTTGCGTGCTGTGACTCAGTCACAGATTAATATAACATGCTAATCCGACTAATTCAGTCACAGCACACTTGAAGAGGCCTTCAATGTGCGAGGTGAAATGTCGCAAAGGAGGAGGAATGCTCGACACGACTATGCCGAAAAAACAGCTTTAATAAGCAAACATCATGCATTGAGTGGTAAAAACCTACATCAGTGCACTTCTAATGCTAATTATAACAGGGATTCAATGGATTAAGGTGATTACAATAATGGCTATGAAATTTATGAAAGCAGGGAGTGATACTTGTGTGATAGCTGAACTTTTTAACGTTTTTTTCTTTGTGTTGAAGGGGAAACCTGAGCTTCAGGAGAATACACCACATATGCAAGTGGAGACCAATCTCAAATCAGGTTAGACTAAAACCATTTCCACAGCTTGTACAGGCCCCACTTGGAAGCCTAGAAGATTGTGTCTTGCACATGACGGATTTCTGCCAAAAGTTATTCACCAAATTTCTAAAGTGTTTCTTTATGAGTGTAAGCCACCATATCCGGTGTAAAGGCACCATCTAGACTCTGAGCATTCAATCTTCTTGAGTCTCACAGAACATTCGGCATACTGTTATAAAATATGAACGGTCTTTAAAAAATCGTTGAATGAATTAGATATAAAAATGAGTAAATTATCTAAACACTGGGTTCTTCATGTGAATATAATTTGTAGAAATGTTATTTTGCCAAAATGCCAAATTGAGCCATTGGGGTTTGCAAACCACTTGTGCTCCATACACAGTGGTGAAGCCAAGCAGTCCAGCATTCATTGCTTGTTGCAGAGGTTTGCAGTTCAAAACCAGTGGGCAACGCTGATTAATGTTGAAGTACGTCTTAACTAACAAATACTGCACACTATTAGCTTCAGAGTAGACGTTAAAGACCCAGTGACATCATGGAAAAAGATTCGGCCACTGTGTTGCTCCTTTCATGGTACAAATATACTGAAATCAAAATTTGACACTGCCAATGCCTCAAATGCTACTTAAAAACATCCACAACTTTGCAGGAGCCTGGGACCAGGTCTTGAGAATTGGTGAAATTTTCCTTGGTATGTCTTAATAACGCCTGAGTCTTTTGGCTTTCCAAGTATGATTACATAGCATGGCAGCTCAAATGGGATCAAATGCGCCCATCTATCTCTTTACTGGCAGACTGATGCCCTCTTGCACAGCAGTGCTTTGTGACCTTGTGCTACACAGGGAAATACTGTCATCGTGCAGTCTGCTACGCTTAAAATAAAACTGCACTTAGACGCATTACATTATGGTTCAGCTACATTATGAGTGCAAACATTTTTTAACCGTCATTATGCTGATGATGGAGGACATGTGAGGTCCCGGTTCCTGTGCTCTTACTTGCCTGGCAGAATTCCCATGTACTTACAGATGATGGAGAGCATGACTTCATCTGCCCCACCACCAATAGAAAGTAATCTGCCATCCCTGGAAAACAAAACATCATGTTTTACAGCCTTAAAAGGGAAATAAATTTTGAGTGTTACAAGTCATATCAAAGTATCACGTGGTGTCATCAAGCAGCGCTCTGACATGAACGGATCAAGGGAGACAGCGGCCGGCTCACCTGAAGAGACGGGTCACGTAAACCTCGTTGGTGAAGCCCATGCCGCCCCAGAACTGCAAGCACGCATCGGTGAGCTCACGGACCAGACGACCGGCCTTCAGCTTGGCCATGGATGCCAGCTTGGTTACATCGTTGCCGTTCACGTACATATCTGAGGCAAATGTGTTGTTGCATTACAGTGACGTATCTAGTCATTACAGATAATTAATTTATCTATTTTATGTCTTTCATTGATTTATAGCCATTATTTTACTGTTAATTGATCTACCCTGATGTTGTTGTTATTGAAATGCCGTTCTCTCCACAGCTGTGTGCAGCGCTTACTGACCCTCAGGCGAAAAGCGCTCTAGAAGTGCAATTTATTATTATTATAATCGCATGTGGCACAACTTATTTGGATATGCCCGGACAGCGAGAGGGGCGTCACACCGTGTCGGGGCATGACCGCTAACTGCATAAAAGATACATGTAAAAAAAATGGGTATGAGGTTGTTGCACATGTAAAAATGTCATGATCAAGCAACACACATTTTAAACTGAGACAACACTTTTTATTAAAATGCAAATAATAACTGCATTCAAGTACTTCTTTGCCAGTATACATATATAAGATTACAACAGGTTTTACCATATCTGGCGATTATGCAGGTGTTAAGATCTTAACAATCTGGCGATTATGCAGGTGTTAAGATCTTAACATCTGCATAATCGCCAGATATGGTAAAACCTGTTGTAATCTTATGCATTCAAGTACACTATGCAAGGTAGCTTGGCGTTTGAGTGAGCGGCTTGCAATCGACAAGTTACGAGTCCAAATCCTGGTTGGGGGCTCAATCAATGCATTACCCATCCAAAGTGGATGGAACATAGAAGATTACAAGGAATTAAACTAAACAGAAGATACAACTAATATTTTTAGTCTAGTCTTGAATGCACCAATTGTCACGGCTGATTGAACTTCATTTGGCTGACTGATCCAGACCTCAGAGACTTGGGATAGAAAACTCCGTTCTGCCATCCTGCGGTGAGTGGATTTTACAATGCTGGTCCACACCAGATAAATGTGGATTTCATGTTGGTACATACGAGTAGATGATGGCATTTCTCAGATAAGTTGGTTGACAAGTTGTCTTTGCTATAGAAGTGAGTCCTACAACCTTCAACAGGACTGTAGTGCACTGGTAACCAGTTTAGGTCCTTCTGAATGTTTGAAGAGCTCATAAGAGATGGGCCTGGGCAAATGAGTGGTGAGGAGGGTGTTCTGTAAATGCTGGAGACATTTGCTGAGGCGATCGTTTACCCCATACAGCAACCTCTTTATGTATACATTGTATACATTGTTTGATGCCGGCAGAGATGATACCTTATTCAAAGGTATGATGATTGGTGTTTGCAATCAGCAGCAGCGTGACTCAGTGGCAACATCTGTGCTTCACAGAAAGGTGCAACCAGAGGCGGCTCAGTTCCTGCCTCGGACACCTTTCTGTGTGGAGTTTTTGGGACCCCCCCCCTGTCCTGCGTGGGTCTCCTCCAGGTTCTCTGGTTTCCTCCCGTAACTAAAATATACTAATGAATCGGTCAATAACATCATAATATATAGGATGCAGTGTGGCAAATGTTGGTGCCGACTAACTATGTGGCTGCATTCCCACTGCCTTTTTGTGGTTTCTGTGTCCGAGTCTTCAGTAAAACGAATACCCTCAACAATGAACCAATACTGTGCACATTATAATAATAACGAACTTGATAATCATTTTCTATTTTATATCCAACAACTTGAGATTGCGTCATGTTTTCATGGAATTGCCCACTATGACAACGGAAATTGGCATGGTCAGACATCACAACGACTGCCGAGCTACATAAGTCATGGCCTCAGATGTTGAGGGGTTGAGTTATACGTTGCACATTGGCCAGTATGCTCTAGCTGATGCGCATTATAAGAACAAGTTCAATGTATGCAAACCACGAGTCTTCAGAGGGACGTCGAGCGGGGTGTCATGAGCAGATTGATGTGTGGATACATGTCAGCTGTGTGATGCCGGCTACTGCAGACAGGTAAGCTGCACAGATAATGAGGCTAAGAATGGACCCCTGTGGGATGCTGAACAGAGATGGGAGAATGCTGGGCATAGCGTGTCCATGTCTGATAAAATCAGAATGGCCAATCAGTTAGGATCCGATCCAGCAAATGGCACTGTCAGTGATTCTAAAGTTTGCAGATGGTGCAAGAGAACACAGTGATCAATGGTGTCATTTCTTTTCCAAAGTTAGTCTGTTTTACTTAATTCTTAAAAAAATATTTTTAAAGTGATCGTCTGTTTAAAATGTTAGCTACCACTGATAGCGAGAGCAGAGTAGAGGGAAAAGTCAGAGAGAGTGAGCATAAAGGAGCACTGACATGCTGCCAACCCCAGTGAAAGTGCCGCTCTGATAGTCAAACTTGCACACACACACACTGGGCAAGACAAAGAAACACAAACATTCTCACACAAAGATAAACAAAACATACAAACACACATTAACTTGTGGTGGGCAGGTGGTTAAGAATTATAGAGATCTCTATAAATGGCAAAATAAGAGAAAACAGCAAACAAATAAATTAAAGATAAGAATAATGAGATGCTGACAGAAAATATGTTCAAGTAGAAGTGAGCAACAGGAGCACAACCATAGAAGATTATAAAGTTAGATTTAGGCAAGAAAAACAAAAAATCTGGCATTCCCTGCCAACCAATTCCTCAAGTCCAGAGGTCATCCCACTCCCACCACTAAAACGTGAAACTTCCAACAATTGCACAGGCCTGTAAATAGCTAAGCACTGCCTTAATGCACATTTCAGCAGCAACTATTTTTCACTTTAAGTATGAAGTAGCAGAAAATGAAGATGGCTTCGGATAGCACTCACCCACAGCATTGTAGAGCAGCGACCGCAGTAGCTCTACTTCAGTCTGAAGCTCAGCGAGACGGAAATGCACCGTTTGGTTGTGCAGGATCGGCTGCCCGAACGCCCGACGATTCCGCGTGTACTCTATTGTCTCCTGTATCACGATCTCCATCGGATGCAAGACTGTGAAGAGTGGAAATATGGGACATCTGCATTGAAGTCAGATAGGCTGGTGATTGCTTTCAAAAGCTGCTGTTTCAGGACAGCCGAGTCGAGTGCGCCTACTCTCTCCTTCACAACGTTTCGCCTCCCACGATAGCTTCAAGAGGATAGGTTGGTAATAGGCTCTAGAAACCAATCGGGACGAAAAGAGACTAAATATTACGTTGAGTGTGGTATGTACCATTCGCAACTGCCCACAGACGCTCCTGCTGGAACTGCAGCATCTGGTAGGTGAAGCCCTTGCCCTCTTCCCCAATGCAGAACTTGACTGGCACACGCACGTCCTCAAAAAATATCTGCGCCGTGTCGGAAGAATACATGCCAATCTTGTCCACCTTTCTCGCGACATGTATTCCTGTAAGAAGCAAACATTGGCTCTCAGATAAACAAAGACACACACCTTCCGTTAACTGCACCTGAGCATCAATCAACATCCCATTTGTACCAGAGAGAAATCCCCCTCGTACAGCCTCGGAAAATGTCTCTAAATGTCGTGGTCAAAAAGGATTTTAAATAAGTAGGATCCAGAGGATATCGCTATTGCATTCCAAGGTGGACAGAGAATGCACAGCTATACTAGGTGCTGCTCACAATCATGAAAGTGCTTACAGATTGTGGGCAAAGAGTTAGAAACCCCCAAATAAGCACAAAGAACAATTTCCAGCACTCTGCCGATGAATGGTTTGGTAGACCTGACTCGGTCAATAAAGCAATAGATATAGGTCTCGATCAAATTCTCTAGAGCTTGCCTGTAGTAGACAAGACAGCATGGCATCTGTAGAATACCGCCTCAGCCTAAAAAGCGATTTAAAGCTCTGCAAGTCAGGAAAGAGAGGTGAGGAGGGGAGGCAGTTATGCTGACAGCTGGTGCCAACCCACCAGATAACATGTCCCTCTTTATATAATGATGGTATCAGCCGCAGAACCCAGAGAAACCTCAAGCAAAACAGGGGACGAACACACAAACTCCGCATAGAAAAGGCACCCGAGGCAGGAAACAAAATGCCTCGGGTAAGACTTTCTTTCCGTGCGGTGCAGATGTTACCACTGCAGATACCCTACAGCCCATTATATTTTCACATGTTCTATTTTATCCCACAGACACACATGCAACACCAGACGTTTTCAGATTAGCGTTTATAGAGTGTTGGGGCAAGTGCTGTTAGCAAGTGCATTTGAGGACTGAGATGGCATACAAGTAGGTGGTGTGATTACTCCTTGCCCAGCAGCCGGTTCCCCAATATTGATATGCATTCCGTATAATGCAGCATCATTTCAGCCCGAGTTTAACCCAGAAAACGTGAATGATAAGCTACACAAGAACGGTTCAACAGGGTACAACTGTGTAAAAATAAAAGTATAAACGAGAATACTATTCTGAGACCCACCTGGACGATCCATGGGCACGCATATGAGGGACTTGTTCTGGTGAGATGGGCCGGTACTGGTGTTGGCCAGCATACACATCCAATCCGCCTGGCTGCCCGACGTGATCCACATTTTCCCTCCATTGATAACGTAATCATCCCCCTTGCGCACCGCCTTCGTGTGGATGCCTGTTGATGTACGACGCTCTCTGCAGTGACACTGTGGTATTGCCGAACATTAAAGTTTCAGGTTGATTTTATCGAGGTGAGAACAAAGACACCAGGATGAGTCTCAATTTCAGAGTGGCCTGAGAACCAAGTAATCATTTGAGACCTAAACATTTTCACCTCCTGTGTCTAACATCACTCTGGGGTGAACATGAACCGTTTCATAACTTCAACAGGCTGATGCGTACATCTCCTCCATGGATGGAAAATTAAAGATTAGCCGCACAGTACGACTGTGGCCGTGCGACCAAAACGTTGGACCGCATCGTAAACCACTGCAGTCTGCACTCCTTCAATGGAAGAGTAGTGGAACTGCAGGAACTCTCTCTGCAAGCCCTCTGGTGGCGAGTGGACCTCAACAATGATGTTTAGCTCCTGGACATATTGAAGAATGAAACAAATAGGAACGAAATTAAAATTAGAATACAAAGACAATCGGGACAAAAACAAATTCATTACAGAAGAAATGTAAAATATTGCACAAACAACATTTAAAAAATAGAAACATCAGTTTATCATTTAATTATTTTATCGTGTTTCAAATGAACTGCCAATTCAACCTTACATTCAAACCAGCAATGTAAGAGGATAGACTTACTGGCAACGTCTGATCCTCCAGTAACCTCACTCACACCAACACACGCCACCAGGTCACCAGCAATGGATGGCGCTAAAAATTGTCTCCGTAGCTCATCACTACCAAACCTGGAGTCCACGAGCAAAGAGGGAAGCGTGGTGTTACACAGGGCACAACCGAGCCCTTAACAGTAACATATGCAATTGACATCAAAAGTATTGTTTGTGTATAGCATAATTCTCGTAAAGTGTTGATCAAAATGCTGTAGAAAATGGAATGTGTTAAAGTGTTTGTGGCAACCAAAGACAAGCAATAAGACAGACAAACCGGTACTCGCAAGTTTCCCAAACTCTGTGGTCCCATATCAGGATTTTTAGCCAGCTCCAACAAAAAAATACACACAACGATAATTGTTCCATATCTAGGGCTTACAAGCGCATTGGGTACGTTTTTTGCTGTAATAATAAACATCTCTTTTTCATCACTGCACAGCTCCACATGTGTAATATGCCCTGCTTATATGCAATAGAAATGCAATTGTTATTAAGACAGAAAAGCCCAGACATTATACACACAATAACGAACAATCATGCACAATAATGTATAATTAAGCCTCACCTAATTAGGCACATAGGGAGATGTTAACAATGTTTCAGTGAAACTAGTGTCGCACCTGACCACAACTACTACAGCAGATCAGGTGAACTGGCCGGGTGGCTCAGCAGTAGAGTAGCTCACAAACATAATGTTACAAGCTAAATGTTATTGTCGTTGATTTGCCGTTCATATGTCATTGTTGTTGCTGACATGCCATTCTCTTCACAGCTCTGTGCAGTGCTTTGTGACCCACGGGTGAAAAGTTCTCTAAAAGTGTAATTATTATTATTATCATGCCTCTGAGGTTCATTTATCGTTAAATACAGTATTGAGACTCGGTGAAGCTTGCCTGTTTTACCAAATGTAATAATAATAATCGAATAAACGTCCCCAAAGATGCATCACCTAGGTTAATGAGACACTTTGAGAAGCTGTAGCAGAGTTTAAAATCAGCAAATGCAAGTTCACACAACAGGGTTTACCTGAGTAAATAAGCATCATAATTACAGTAACTAAATAAAACTTAATAATACCGGGCAAGCGCTGGGGTGGCCATGTCTGTCTGCACACCGATCGCCATGGGAACTCCACCACAGCGGATGCTGCCCAGCTCTTCGGCCACTGCGATGCTGTAGGAATAATCCAATCCAAGTCCACCATACTCTGGTGGAGATGAGAAACCCAACTCAGAGCTTTATCCATTAAATATTTGCGAGTGACTTCCATGCACCAGCTCCCCATGTCACGACAACAACTACCGCCATTACCCACGAACTTGCAGTGACATCACAGGGGTACTTGTACCAGACAAGGTGCACTTTGAGCCACGTGAAATGTTGAAGGTTCTCTGGTTAACTGGCTACGGTGGCCGGAAATTGTGCCAAGAGCACTTCAATGCAAGAAACATTCTATATTCAATCCAATCCAGCTTTTTTTTCCAAAATACAGCACAGCAAAAGCCTTAATAACCAAACACTATGCAATATGCAACACTGAAAATGCCAAACCCCCATCACACTCATCATATTTTACCCCAACATCAACACTGACACCACAGGCCAAACACTTCATAAACACTCAAGAGTGACTTTTGCATTACAAATGGTTACCCTAACATTTAAATACTACACCTCTCCACTCACATTTAACAAACCACACATTACCCCATTTCAACATTTCCTATCAATTCCCTTAGGGCTCTGTCCTGGGGCCACTATTTTTCAACCTTTAGGTTAAAACACAATGTACACAATAACAGATCGTGGATAATAACATCACCCCAGTACAGATGACAAACTTCATAAATTTACACCAGGGTCCGCTGGAATGCAACGAAACCAAACAATAACCTCAGCTATAAATACATTGAAAACATGACTCGAAATATGTATTTGTAAACTAAATGTGTAAAAACTGAACCCATAACAGGCACCAATCAAGAGGTGGACTCGGTCTGTTAAAGAGCACCTCTTGTCAGGACAGCCCATCAACACGTTAACAATCACCAGCATTACACCTGACCCAACGTTAACGTGACGTTGCTCAAATTACAAAACTCGCACGTACTTATCTGCGCAATGTCAAAGGTATAGCTCCACTAAAATAGATTATCCCCCAAACACTCACTTACAACATCACGTCACCATTGATTACTGTAACGCCTTTTCAGCTTACCTCGAACACAGCTACAACGCTTTTAAGTCATTTATAGTAACGCAACCAGACCCATTCTCAATCATCAGAAACCATCTCACATCAGACTTTACATCTTAAACTGGCAAGTGCATCAATATTGTATTGCATTTTTAGTGTTTAATTTTATTTACGTTTCTAGGGAATAAATCGTGGTTTAATTTTCAAACGTAAAATCCAGCATAAAATCTGATTTAAAAAAAGTTAAAGTGGCACGTATCAGTTTAATCCAGAGATTTTAATGATGGCGGAGTGACACAGTAAGCAGTGCTGTTGCCTCACAGCAAGAAATCGGGTTTGTGTCTCAGCTCGGGCATCTTTCTGTGTGGAGTTTCCGTGTTCTCCCCGTATCCGGGTGGGTTTTTGCCGGGTACTTCGCTTAACTCCCACCCTCCAAAGACACGCTGCTGCCTAGGTTAATTGGCCTGCTGATTAAATTGCCCCAAAAAGTGTGCCCTGCAATATACTGGCGTCACATCCTGGGTATAGCCCCGCCTTACACCCTTTGATTTCCACCGACCACTAAGTGGAGCTCGCGGCGCGCTGATAGGTCGCGACGCACCAGTTGATAAAGGTGGCTCTCGATGATGTAATGGTGCTGTGAAACCACTCTCGTGTGCTTTAGTCATTACCTGTGGGCATACTCACGCCAAGGAAACCAGCTTGCCCAAGAGTTTTGAAAATCTGTTGCGCTGGAAATTGTTTCTCAGCCTCCCACTTCTCCACATGAGGGTTGATCTCCTTTTCAATCAACTGCAGCGAAAACAGCAGCAACATCCAGTCTGCGTTAGACCAGGAAAAAATCCAATCTAAACAATGGCACAAATTAGAATAAAGTCATAGGAACATCATCTTCGTTTTATGTAATGTTTAACTCAAGTCAGGGCGGCGCGGTGGCCCAGTGGTTAGCGCTGTCGCCTCACAGCAAGAAGGTCCCGGGTTCGAATCTCTCGGCTCGAGTGCCTTTCTGTGTGGAGTTTGCATGCTCTCCCCGTGTCCGCGTGGGTTTTCGCCGGGCACTCCGGTTTCCTCCCACAGTCCAAAAAGCATGCTGCTACATAGGTTGATTGGCTCGCAGGCTAAATTGCCCCGCAGTGCCCGGCGATGGACTGGCGTCCCATCGTCGGTATATCCTTGCCTTGCGCCCTGTGTCTGCCGGGATAGGCTCCGGCTTCACCGTGACCCTGTATAGGACTAAGCGATTTCAGACAATGAGATGATGAGAATTCAAGTCAAAACCAAAATGATCTCTAGCTCACATAAGCATTTAAGAATTGGTGCCCATCTCCTGTTGGACACAAGTATCCACAGAACGACCGCTACTGACTTCCCGAGAAAGCTCTCCCAGAGGACTACCAGACTGAGAACCCAGCAGCAGCAGGGTTCAGTGCACCAGGTTTGGAATGCGAGCCACTTGATCTCCCACCGAGTCACCCGAGCGGATAACAGTTCAAAAGAGAGTGGCAGCCAGGTGAGTGACACGTGGCGAGTGTAGCAGTGTCCAATGCAGGGGCTGGCGGCATAGAGCACGCGTGCCATGAGTGACACAACATGATTGATATTGAGCAGTGGGTGCAGTGAAAATCTAATTAATGGTGAAAAAACGAAGTTGAATCGACACAACAAAAATTATACTCGACTCTGCGTCAATCGCTAAATAATGCTACTCAGTGAAATCTCTTTGACTGAGCCAGTTAATGACGTGACACTCAAAGGCTTGTGCTATTTCAATTAACAAACTAAGAGCCTGAGATTGCCAAACCCAGATAGTGAAAGGATGTACCTTTTGCATTTTTTCATGAAGATGACAAACTATAAATAGGGCTATTGACGTTAAAACAGCATCAATGACTGTGCGCAGATGTGTAAAAAGAGTGAATGAGCTAACTCTTGGCATGGTATCTCTAAAAGGTTAGCTGACCTTGGCCTATTGAGTGGGGTAACGGGAGGTGTAAGGTCAATGTCATCCCGTATTACTTTTCCATGGTGCACATATTTACAAATATTAATTCCATTATCTGGGATCGTGTATGTGCTATGAAGAAGGGCTATTGCCTGAAACGTCAGGGTGCAATGTGGTTGACATGCGTTGAGCGCATTATACCTGCGCTCATATCTCTGCACTGGCTTCGAGTTCAACCCAATATTATGACTTTCGGATTCTTTTGAGTGAAAGGCTTTACATGGACTTGTTCCACCTTTAATCCAGATATCTGAGGGCTACCAATCGTGCCTCACCAAAAGGTACAAATGCCCGAGGCTTTAAACCTAAGATGACTGCAAGGATTTTGTTTTTAGAGAGCGCATGCTCTGGAAGTCCCTGCCCTTGGAGGTCAGGAACACCCAAACGATGGATGTTCTTAAGTCACAGCTGAAGACTCCACCACCTGTTTAGCAATGCCACCTCTCTCAACAGTTCTTCACTCTCCACCTCGGCTCACTCTGCCTCTGATGCGACAGAAGAAACTTACAACAATGTGCTATCAAGCATACGTGATGATTTGGCCCCATTAAAATCTCGCTATGTCTCAGACAGAAAACCATCCCTCTGGCATATTGCTGAACTTCAGGATCTTAAGGCGAATGCTCGCAGGGCCGAACGGACTTGGAGAAAATCTGGCCTCACCGTTCATGGTCAAATCTTTAAGGAACAACTACTCCGTTACCAGAAGGCACGTAACTGTGCCCGTACTAGCCATCTTTCCAGCATTCTGGCTGATACCTGCGACAAGCCCAATATTCTTTTCTTGACCACTGATAAGCACCTTCGTCCTACCAGTCACTCACCCTCACCTCCCTTCACTAATCTGTTTAATAACTCACTTTACTCTGGTATCGTTCCCCCACTGTTCAAATGTGCCGCA
>JAZEWT010000013.1:6785154-6812948 GCA_036362905.1 Mordacia mordax
TGCCGTGTCGATGCGTGTGCCTCAGCCACAGAGGATGAGTCGCTGGCCTCCGCCGAGTGCGTCACTGTCGTCGACCTGGAAACTGACGGCATGGAGTTCAAAACAATCAAGGATCAGTTTCTTGGATCGCTGGAGAACGTGAACGTTGAAATCCTGCAGGTGACAATGTTAACGGTGTTGGTGAGCTAGCAGCTGCCGTGGTGATGGCCGACAAACCAAATGTGCAGGCCTGAGCGTGACGGTTGAATCTCCCAGCACGGAAGTTGACGCAATGGGCAATTTTCTTAAATCCCTCACCCTCATCAACACATTCAATATAAATACGCCACAGGTAAAAATTACAATTTATAACGCGCACAGAGAGAATTACTAAGAAGTGCGAGGAAACCGCGAGAGGCGGGGGATGAGTTCACACGTAGTCAGCCGGCACCTACACCACGTCCTGTATTTTATGATGTTTTTGGCAAATTAATTAATTCATGAGTATTTGAGTTGTGGGAGGAAACTCGAAAACCTGGAGGAAACCCACACGTAACAGGGGGAGAACACTCAAGCTCTGCACAGAAAGGTGCCTTGAGGAGGTGCAGATGTTACTGCTGCACAGTAGTCGATCAGCGGGGCCGCAGAACGCATCTGGCACGAAGTGCGCAAATGAAATTCTGCCACGCAGAAAGGTGGTTGAACCCGTTGGCGCATGCACGCACTGCGCATGTCGTCCCTATTTGCGTGGTGTGCAAATAGATCCAGCGAGCGCACACACATACTGCGCGCGTCTTTGTGTGTGTCGCGCGTGATAGATCCAGCGAGTGAACAACAGCGTGCTGTACCGGCAGTTCCTGCTGAAAAAGCAGCAGATTGAGCACGAGTGCTCGCAGCCTTCCTGCGAGAGGACCCTGTTCCACGGCACGGCCGGCGCCGCCTGCTCCTTGATCAACCTGCACGGATTCGACCGCAGTTTCTGTGGGAAGAACGGTGAGTGCTGGGCACGCGAGGGACTCCTAGTCTGGTAGCCGCAACTTACGGAGGATAAGTTGGAGAATTTTTTGTTTTAAACAATGCTATATTTTTAAGTATTATTCCTTCATTCATTATCAATACCCACTTAATCCTGTACAGGATAACAGGGGGCCAGAACCTATCCTGGCCAACAGAGGGCGTAAGGTAGGGGGAATACCCAGGATGTGACACCAATATATTGCAGGGCACACTTTTTGAGGCAATTTTCTCAACAGGCCAATTAACCTAGACAGCAGCATGTCATTGGACGGTGGGAGAAAACCAGAATACCTGGCAAAAATCGGCACGGTGAGAACACGCAAACTCCACACAGAAAGGCACCCAAACTGGGAATTAAACGTGAGGCCTTCTTGCTGCTGTACAGATGTAGTAACTTAAGCTACTAACTCGCAGTTTCTTCCAGTATCTTTGCCGTACCCACGGACCTGACAATAAATGTGGGACGTTAAAAATTGTTGCGGTCGTATATTTTCCCCATGTACAAACTGTTCATGCTACCTCAGCAGCAATCGTAACACAAATTACCGGCCTCTTCTCATCAGCGATCACATTTAGTCATGTAATGATGTGTGTTGATGCAGGTTTTCACACCTCGATCTATCTCGAGAGAACAGCTCTGGGAAGCAGTTTTCATATTTATTAGTCCAAATTTAAACCCCATAGCTGACATTCCAACCAATCAACGTCAGCAGTCCCTAAAGAATGACATCCGTTGTAGATTGTTGTGTCCATTTTGCACATTTTAATGTTATAATATATCCTAGAGAACAGGGATCAACTTTAACCTTAAACAAAGGTGCAGCGGTCGCTAGGTAATGAGGCCTCTCCCGATTGATGGGGGGTACAATCAAAAGGCACGCGTGATGATGGTGGGCAGGAGTCAGGTCCGAATTGGTATAAACCAAATCAAAAACAAAGCCCCATAATTTATTACTGGAAATTGGTTGATAGTGACATTTAAAACTCGTAAAACATAAATTTAAATTTCTGTTTACAAAATTTAATGTGACCTGAAAGCCGGCATTCTTTGTTGGGCCGTAAGCCCACACACCGTAGGTCCATTATGATCAGCTCATAGCACCCATCACGGACCGGCAATAGAAACCGATCAAGCGGGTGGCAGCATGGCCCACACGTGCGCGTATGTGTGCATCTCCAGCCGCGCTCTACGGACAGGGTGTGTACTTCGCGGCGAACGCGTGCATCTCGGCGCTCGACCAGTACTCCCCTCCGGACAGCACGGGGCACAAGCGCGTGTACGTGGCGCGCGTGCTCACCGGCGACTTCGCGCAGGGCCAGCAGGGCATGCGCACGCCGCCCACCCGGCCCGTGAGCGCCGACGGGAACCCCGCCTTGCGGTTCCACAGCGTGGTGAACAGCACGCACCAACCTGACATCTTCGTCATCTTTAACGACACACAGGCCTATCCCGAGCACTTGATCACGTTCCGCTGGCTCAGCCTGTGATGACGTCGTCCCGCCTACCGTCGTCCCGCCTACCGTCGGCCTCAATACACACTGGCAACATTCGCGATTCAAAGCACAACTGCCTGGGTTCAAGTGCACACTTGGGTTCCTTTCTAGGTGAAGTTTGATTGTCCTGCTACTGGTTTGCAAGGGTTTCCCCCTGTTTACGCACGTAACTTACTGTACAATGTAACCGGTATTGACTGATCCACGCAATGCTAAATAATCGGTTGCAAATTACCCATGTTGTATGATAGCAACCCCCTACTGTGAAAACTTGATAAAACATTGAATGATAAAACATTGAACAAAACATTGACTGATGTGTAAACAAGATTCGTATAACGTAAATAACTATTACTACAAATGTATTTTCATCAAACAGTGCACTATTTGTCCCCAATTACATTTGTTGTTTCACCATTTTGTCAGCATATTCAAAATTAATTTAGGCTTATTCATAATTCTGAGCACACAAGAAAAACCTTCCCAACACAACCATGACATTGTTGCACGATGGCCACGTCAGTGTTTATTTCTCGGAGCCATATATTCACCAATTTAAGTACAAAAACAATTACGTGGTCTTTTCCATAAAATAGCGTTTACGTGCGGCCACTGCTGGCCGGGGCTGAGACCTTCAACTCAGTACAGCTTTGGGTCCAGGTTAATCACAATTGACTACACATCAGCAAATCCAGCGAGTGACCTCTTGTCTGCGTTGTATCCCTTGGCAGCCGCCACTTCTTCATGCTCGTGGCTTTTTAACTTTATAACGCAGTGGTCTCTAAATTGGTCAATAGCAATCAGGCAGATCGATCCTACGCTTGAAGAATGGATCTTGATTATGTAATCGCATCACTGTGCAAGGTAAAGTTATAGAAATGGGGGAATTGATTCGGGAATCCATTCTCGGACAGATTTGGAAAACGATACAAAATCGATTCTAAAAGTGGCCTTATATTTAAAGAGGTTGGGAACCACGGTTGTAGCGACAGTTCCTGCTGAAGTGCACTTTCTTGAAAAGTCACAGCGACGTCTTAAACCTGCATTGGGGCTGAAACCTGCACGTTCTTTTTCGTGTATTTTCATAAAAGTCAGAGCTTCTTTGTTCACTTATCGTTTTTTGTTTAGTTTTAAAATCACTGTTTACCCACCCGTATAAATCACGAATCTTCGCTGTGAGGTGAATTATTTGCTAAAGATTTGCGAATACTTTTCTAAAGCACAATTTATTGAAATGGTGCGTGTGAAATGAAGCTTCATCGGTAAAGAGGTCTCGGGAGGATATAGCGGAAGTGCAGGAATTCCACATCCAGAGCTTGCAAGCTCACAGGTATTTTCTGCTATAACATTAATCATCAATCCTGCATGCCATGTGTTTGCCATGCTCCCGAGCCGCGGGCCTCATAGGAGCCGCCAAAGCCGCTTAAGGCTGATGCTGCAGTTGTGAATCAGGGTTTTGTGTGGAACGAGGAGCCATAACTACGAAGATCCGTACGTATAAATATTGGGGAGCTGGTTCCAACAAACGTGACTGCTGAGTCTCAATTTTTTTGAAATCGGTGTAGGGTTTGCATGTGTCGAACCAATACTGCAAAAACCTCACTCCTAGCCGGCAGCGTAAGTGTAGAGATGTGATGAAACATAGCCTTTCATTGTTGTGTGTGGAGACGTGGGAAGGGGGCAAGATTGTTTGCTTATCCATTTTGCCTCTTTTTACTTCCGAAGGCCCAAATCGTAAAGAAGGCCGCAGCTACTAGCAGCATGAAAGGCGTAATGTGTGCACCACGTCTCGAATTAAGCAAGGATATGTTAGATAGGAAAAGAGACGATGGGAGGGAATTCCACAGTGGAGCAGGGAGGAAGCAGAGAGACGCGAGGTGACCTGCAACGTCTTAGCGGCAGTGTGGATGAGTCGAGATATTTGTCTGGTAGACAAATTCCCCAACATGGCTGGAGAAATCTACAGTGACGTTAACGGGACCAGCAACCATAGACGCAGCGATAGACGAGTGATGGGGAGGCGACTGCTCGGCATTACGTCGACGTGTCTTCGGTGCAGAGAGGTAGAAGCTGGTTTGCTGTAGCCCAGGTGTGACAGCAGTAGCGGGAGTCCAACCTGGCTTGCATTTACACGGCGTGTAGCAGCAGTAAACGTTTGGAGTTGGATTCTTCGCCACGGAAAGAGAAAACCAAGCTTCTTTAACGCCTCTTCATCCACCGTACACCGTGGAGTGTGGGGGCTATTTGTGTCTCCGTGAAAAGCTCACGTGAGCCCCCGGTTCGCAGTCTCCGAAGCTGGCGGGTGACGGTGACGAGGAGGCTGCTGGCGGTGACCTTGGCGCCTGGCGCGGCCCCAGCCCCCCATTGTCTGCCCCACGACAAAGGCGCGTGACGCCGCATATAGCGCGTGACGCGCTCAGACAAAGCGGCGCAGTCGCCAAATTAGGAGACGCCCGCTGTGCGAACCAGGGTTTCCAAAACCCTCACCCCCCCCCCTCTCTTAAACGCGCATTGCCCAAGGACCGCATTGTTCCGGCCACCCCCCCTCCCCAGTCGTGTATTGTTAAAAGCAAATACTGAATAATGCATGCGGACTATATAGCTCTGCATCCAACTAGGACCCAAATCTCAGAGGTCACTGTATAAACTCCTGGGAATTCGTCAGCATTGGTTCGAGTGGGCCCGATTCTGTTGACGAGCCACCGAAAGGTGAAACCGTTTCACTGTGTTTCGAAATTCATTGCCTCGTCAGCAAAGTTCATTATCAATACCCGCTTAATCCTGTACAGGGTCGAGGGGGGAGGGGCGGAGCCTATCCCTGCCGACAGAGGGCGCAAGGCGGGGAGCTTACGTGCTAAATAAATGCTGCTGAAATGAGACACTCTGAAAGCCGTTTGGCTGATGGTATGGGTAAAAATATCAGGGTCAGATACGAGAAGGAATCGAACTGTGTTATAACACACGCTGCATGCGCGGGGTGGTATTGTGTGGAATTGCCAGTACGTTTCAGACAACGCTTGGGACAGGAGTTGCGACACAAGAGTCCAGACCAGATGCAGACGTCAGCGCCGTTCTATCCTAGCAGCGTGTGGATCTGCTTTGGCCATGTTTATTGTTATTTGTTACTGTGGTGCCTTGTCGCGAGCTTCCGGATCCCTGCACCAAAACAGGGCCACGTGATCGACCACGTGGCAAAGCAGTAGAACACATGGTTAGAAATCGAAAGGTTCAGTTCAATATCAATATCTGCTAAATTCTGTATGGAGTCGTGAGGGGCCGGAGCCTATCCCGGCAGATATAGGGCGCAAAACGGGGCTATAATAATAATTGTACTTCCATAGCACATTTCACCCGAGGGCGCAAAGCGCTGCACAGGGCTGTGGAGAGAACGACATGTCAGCAACAACATCAGAGCAGTTCAATTGAAAGTCGGATAATGGCTATAAGTTATAGGACATAAAATAAGAGATACAATCATTGTTAAACAAACGAAGGAACAATTAAGTGTTCCTGAGCATGCGCAGGTCAGCAGCGAGCCATCATCCCAACACAACAGTGAGCCGCATCAACTTTCCTAGCCAGAATACTTTAAAGCCTTACGAAACAAGTGCGTCTTGAGGCGAAATTTGAAAATACCCAGGGACTAAGTTGACCGAATCTCCAATAGAAGGGCATTCCAGAGTCTGCGAGCAACGCACGAGAAGGCTCTGTCACTCATCGAATGGAGATGTGATCTGGGCACATGCAGCAAGCCAGTATTGGAGGATCAAAGTTGTCGTGTTGAGGAGAGTGCCTGAAATAGGCCATGGATGTATGTTGGAACAGCGCCAATGAGAACCTTGTAGGCGAGGAGGACCTTGAATTTAATCCTATATTTAATTGGTAACCAATGGAGAGACACGAGTACTGAGGATATGTGATCGTGGATGGGTTTGTGTGTGAGGACTCTAGCAGCCACATTGTGCACACGTTGAAGACGATTTATCAGGTAGGCAGGGATGCCAGGAAGTAGTGCATTGCAGTAATGGATTCGTGAAAAGATGAAGATGTGTATTAACTTCTCAGTATCGGAGGGCGACAGGATGTGTTACGTAATCCGGCTATGTTTCTGAGATGGAAATAGGCCACCTTCGTCACCTTGTTGATGTGGATCTCGAATGTGCGTGAGGAATCAAGAGTCACTCACTCCTAGACTCCGAACTGCCTTAACAACTTCAATGGTCTGGTCGTGAAACATCAATTCGATAGGTTCAGCCTTGGACAATTGGTGTTGGGTTCCGACAGTGAGGACGACATGCAAAGACCAGACGCATTGATGGATGGCTTTGTGTGGATATAGATTTGGATGTCATCGGCATAGCAATGGTAGCGGAGATGGAGGCTGCGCAGGATAATAATAATTGCACTTTTGAAGGGTTTTTGACCCGGGGGTCACAAAACGTTGCACATAGCTGTAGAAAGGAGGGCACGTCAGAAACAACAACGACGAATCAACAATACCTTTTTTTTACGGCCAAATGGTTGTAGGTAGATGCTGGCGAGGAGTTGGTCGAGGACCAAGCCCTGATAAACTCCAGACAAAACAGGATGGATCTCTGAGTTACGTGCTCCAAGGTTGATGAACTGCTTCCGGTCGGAAAGGTAGGAGTTCAGCCAGTGCAGAGTACAACCAGCCACCTATGCCCTCCAGTCGCTCTAGTAAGGCAGGGTGGTCAACGGTATCAAAGGCAACACTCAGGTCCAGAAGGACAAGAATACTTGCCAAGTCTTCATCAACCGCGACAAGCAGGTCATGAACTGCGTTGACCAGAGCAGTTTCAGTACTATGGCCGAATCTGAATCCATATTGGAAGGGATCAAGGAGGTCATTGGTGAGGGCGTGTTTCTGGAGTTGCACGGCTACTGCACATTCAAGGACCTTAAGAGAGGAATTGTAAATTTGAGATGGGGTGGTAATTATCAGGAATGTTGCAATGGAGGCCAGGGTTTATGAGCAGAGGTGTAACTGTGCACATTTGAATAGTGGAGGAACAATACCAGAGTGAAGTGAGTTATTGAAGACAATGATGACGGTGGCAAGTGATTTAAAATTTGTTCGAATGAGTTTAGTTAGGAATGGGTCCAGGGAACAGTTTCTTAGGCCGAGATCTGGTAAATAATGAAGAGACATCAGATTTCGTTAACTCGTAAATTCCAAGAGTTTTGAAATCAGGGTAGGAGAAGGAACATTTGTTGAGTTATTGGTTGGTGGTTGAGCCTGGGTAAAGATACGGTACTCTTTGGTGCTATATGTGAAAGTATTAGTCATTAATTATCAATACCCGCTTAATCCTGTACAGTCACGGAGGGGCGGAGCCTATCCTGGCCGACTGAGGGCGTAGGGCAGGAGAATACCCAGAATTTGAGGCCAATACATTGCAGGGCACCCGTTTTGGGGAAAATTTTACGCAACAGGAACATTAACCTTAGAAGCAGCGTGTATTTGGACGGTGGGAGGAAACGAGTACCCGACGAAGTCCCACGTGGACACAGGGAGAACACACAAACTCCACACAGAAAGGCACCCGAGCCAGGAACCGAACTCGAGCACCTCTTGCTGTGAGGCAGCAGCGCTACTCATTGCGGTTGCCAGTTCACATCACGGTTGGGCGACAATTCAGCACATCATCCTTCTACGGTCGTTAGAATACCACTGTGAGATAAACTCGTCCTGACCACAGCAATGTGGAATGTTCAAAACGCTCTCAGGGCTGTAAGCAGGTGATGAGCATCGCGCCAGTGCTCAATAGGAATAGGAACTCACTCGGATTTTTCCATTTGATGTGTTCAGCCTAAAACGACCATCGGCCAGAAATCCTGACAGGTTCCTCGTGTGGAACCGCATCGCTCCTGCCATGGGGAGGCAGCGGCCCGGGACAGAAATACCCTCTCCTGGCACCCGCGGCGGACCACAGCCGCCCGCGGCGCTCATTCCCCCCGCCGCCTCCGATGCGGGAGCGCGGTGGGGTCGCGCCCCGCCTCGTATAAGAAGCGGCGGCCGCCGCGGGGCGGAGCTGGAGCCGCGGCCACGGCGCCAGGGGACGCGCGCGCCTCTTCTTCCTCCCTCCGCCTCCAGGTTACTCCAGGTGACTCCCATGCCGCGCGCAGCTCCTCGCACGCGCACTGAGACGGTGATCGCTTCCATGCGCTGCTCTCGTCCATCCGTCATCTAGCTTAAGCGCAAAACTAAACTCTTGTTCCAGGTTAAGGCCAATGAGCCCGTTTGTCAGGCGCGACCTGGCACGTGTGTTCATTGCACGGTCATTAAATGAAAAATATATATAATCGGCGAAGCAACGGTTCTTTATAGCAATTTGCGGACATGTCGCCCAATGTGTGATTAATGCCACAATCTAGTCGGTTTGTTTTCGGTGTCGGTATTGTGCTACAAGCACCGTCATGAGACACGTGTACGTATTCGTGAGAATACGTATTCACGTGAATACGTACACGATTATGTATGTATGCGCATGAATCAATTGAGCACTTGTTTGGCGAGACAGGTGCCACTGTTACTGCTCATATTTGCATCCATCGTCGCGTTCACAGCGCGAGGCTAGGAGTGGGAATTCCTTGATTCTTCTGGCAGAAGCAAGTCTCTACATGTGACAATGGTAGAAAATTGTACCACGTAAGGCAGCAACACTTTAGTATATAGTTACACTATTACGGATAATACTCCACTTGCTTGACGTGGTTACTACGCAATTTGCTATCGGCCACACACAGAAATAGGAACCAGAGTGCCGATAAATATCTAATAAACCTAGGCTCATAGGCTATCAGGGTTGCACTGGGGCACAGTGAAACGTGTCCAGAGGCAGTCACAACCTCCTCCTGCAAGCAACGGTGGCTATGACACCCACAGCAGGGACCCCGAATATTGGCGTGAAGGTGGGCGGGCTGACCTGCGACTCAACAACGCTCACAGCAACCGAGTGGCTGAACCCATCACGAGTTACACGACTTCACCATTGGGATTTACAGATCCGTATTAGCGGCACACATGAGGTCCACCACTCGAAATAAACTATTTGTGGCCTTGAAATCATGGTTCGATGTCATGGGGTCACAAGTTGAGGTCTAACACAAGTGAGTTTTAACACAGGTGAAATTTAACACATGGGCACCATTAGACGAGAGCAGCGAAACTCGTAACTTTTCGGACCGATTCAGAAAGCAGGGAACCAGTAACTAATTCCATTTGAACACAAGCCATCGACGCACCTATTGTCATGCACGAAACTTCAAAGAGTAGAGTGGACTAAGTCGCTCCGTAATACATTAGACCTCGTTTGTCAGTGAAAATTTAAAGGTGCAGGCCCGAAATTGCGCTGTTGGTGGAAGGGACCTCAACTGTAAGTATCTTGAGGGTAGTCTACTTTTTTACAGATGTGTTGACACTCACACTATATCCCCACTACATACGACCTGCTCATTGGCATTGGATAACTCATTTACACTGGTGGGGAATCTGAGCAACATCCCATGACTTCAGCACCTGTGCTAGGCGATGAGATAAAGCTCTGGATCGTAAGTCCATTGCTCATAACACCACGGCAGCTTCCTCTAATTTGTAAAAACATAAAACTATATTTATTGGTAGACGTGTATTCAGGCAGCAAACCAGGGACCAGTTTTTTTCTGTTGTTTCCTGTTATGCAAAATAACCTATCAGGTGTCACAGGTGAAGTCTCCCCCAAGAGCCAAGAAATCACAGCGACTGGTAGCGTGGGTAACAACATGATTGTGCCTCAACTCTTCAGCAGACCAGGGGAGACACTGGGAGACATTTGCATCCCTTACAACCGCTGCCATCTGCTTCCACGCGTTGTGTTGTATGCCCACGTCTTGAAAAACGTCTGGTCAACTTAGAAGAGTAGACCAAATACCCTCAGGAGTTCGCTGTAGTGGAAGCCCTGCTCCTTGTAGCGGCCTGATTGAGCTGTGGCCACACCGTTTGCAGTGCTGCAGCGCTGTAAAGCGGACTTTCGGCTACAGTCTCAAACTCCGTGACTCAAAGCCGTAGCCCCTGAAGCCCCTCGCATTGAAGCCGGTGCTGGATCTGAATTCGTGGAGTCGGGAACCAGCGGAGTGGGGCGCGGGCCCTGAGGCAGAGGCGGTTAAGACTTGCAGTGATGTTCACTTTGCAAGTTCATGAACATCGCTTCAAGTCTGCTCCATCTCCATCTCACACGGCATCAGCAGCTCCCCGGCCAACCCGGGACGTCGAACCTTATACTTCCATGCGTCGGGTCAAAGTCTGTGCGTGTTGCCATCGCTTCTGTCCACATGGTCAACGAAAATCCGTGAGGTTGATGATCCAGTACTCATCACTTGCAGTCCGTCACCTCATCACTCTTCTATTGTTACTACCATGAGCACTGCTCTCATGAACATCACTCACGGATGCCGTCGCCCATGTTGAGAACTCGGACTACCACTGTCACACTGCCATCAACAAGCACCACACAGGTCTCCCACTCACTCACCACGCTGCACGTCACCCTCACTTCCCTCCCTGCTTCTTCCATTGTACTGCTCCACTTTCAGATTCCCTCCCATCATCGTCTCTTTTCCCCAAAGCTCTTACAGCAACACCCTTGCTAACTTTAAGAAAGTCGTTTCACTATATCAACTGTGACAATGCTGTTTGTTGCTGGCCACTTGACATCTTAGACTTTGGGCGTGTGCTCAGCACCCGTGATTTAAACTAATAAAGATCCAGTAGTTGAGGTAGTCACCGACCTCATCCTCCATCCTGCAATGTTCCACCCATCTTCTCATCCTCCACCCCTCACACACGTCCCACCCACCTCCTCATCAACCCACCCCACACACACACGTCCCACCCACCTCATCAACCCACTCCACACACACACGTCCCACCCACCTCATCATCCTCCACCCCTCACACACATCCCTCCCATCTTCTCAAACTCTACTCTGCACACACGTCCCAGCCACTTCATCCTCCACCCCACACACACACGTCCCACCCACCTCATCATCCTCCACCTCGCACACACGTTCCACCCATAGTCACCACTTCATTGTACCCACAATAATTCTGCCACATTCTATGAGCTCTCAAGTCACTTTACCCATCAACATCGATCATGAATCCACTTCTGGATGAAGGCCTCCAGAAGCAGTCGCCCCCTATCACGACATAAAAATGGTTATAACCCCCACAGTATGGATGTTGCATTGACATCTCTGGCTTCGCGTGTTAAACAAGATGTGAGCACCAAGGTAAAGAAAAATCTGACTGAACTCATTTTTATTAAGACAATTATATTTGCAAACGTATGATAACAATACATTAGTTATGATTCTCAGTTACTTAAAACTATAGTGACGGTATTACCATGTTCAACCAACAGACTGACCAATATCTATTGCCACATTAAACGACAAGAGGGAAGCATCCGTCACTCGGTGATAAGCACCCCCCCCCCAACATCCCCCCCCCCGTCCTTTCCCAGGGAACCAGCGCACACTCCCTGGCGGTGATGCGCCAAGCACGCGTGGGGCACGGCCCCGCGCTGGCCCCGGGCACGCCGCGCCACCCATGTGCCGAGCACTCGGCGAGAGAGCGCGAGTGTGAGAGAGAGAGCTAGACAGAGATCATTCTCTGTCAATGCAACATCCATACTGTGGGGGTTATAACCAATTCGTAAGATCGAGACTATAGAAACGATCCCTGAAAACACAGAGCGAGAGAGATAGCACGAGGGAAATTGCGAGAGAGGCAGCGAGAGCCGAACGAAAGAGCATGAGAGAGAGCTAGAGGCAGTAAGAGAGAGAGAAACGTGGAGCGCCGTGGACACTGAGTGTCCGCCTAGCGGAGCCGCAGAATCTCGCATTTAGCGACCTCCATGATGACGTAGAAATCGAAGTCGAGGTGTCTTCTCCAGAATCGCCGGTCTCGGCCCCAAACCTTGGCAGGATACACAGGGCTGCCTACAGCATAGAAACCAGCAGCACCATTACTCGCTACCACCATCGAACCATTACAAGCCCCACCATGACCACACGTGCACTTTTTTTATTATCGCTGGCTGCTATATATTTTGGAACTTTGCATGTTGAGGTAAGTGTGATTATGCTGATAAAGTGGTGATAGTAAGAGTTTGGTGTTGGCGGTGAGTAGCGGCGGAAGTTTTGATGTTACTTGTTTGAGATCAAATTTGTAATAAGAGTAAAAGACATTTCTTCAATTGAGCAAAGTCGTTACAGGAGCATTTACAGCAGCGCAGAAATACAGACGCTGGGAGGGAATTCCACAAAGCGGCAGAGGCAGGGAAGAATCAGAAATAGAAATGAGATGACCGGCAGTGTGGTGAGTGCGCGAGTGGCTGTGACCTGCAGTGAGGTGAGTGAACTGACACTGTAGGGAGCATAGGTGGTGCATCTGTCAGTCATATCAGGCCACCCATAACATCTGGGTCTGCCCCTATACCTCCTGTCGGCGAGCCTTCAACACTTCACGTGGCCTCAAGGTGCATATGGCCTGGCACAGGCACTGTAGTGACGTCACCGCCTCTTAGTGGCGAATGTCGGTTGTTTTTGTTGGAAAGTGGATGTTACATAATCACAGCGATAAAAGGGAGTGACTGGCCACCGCTGCGTAAGAGAGTGAGCCAACAAGCGCTGGACCGCGATCACCCCCACCGTACCAATGCCATGAAAGATGCGAGCGATGGCGCGGGCAGAGAAGTTGCGGTCATGATGGAGACACAGGAAGGTGACGATGTCCCTGGTGACCTGCTCCTTCACCTGCGCAACACATTGCCGCGTCTGGCTTTAGCTGCGCCAACTCGAGACGTCCCTTCATCTCACGTGTCATACAAAATAACTCTGGGTATCCTTGTAGAGATCAGTGACAAGATACACGAGCAGACAATTGACATTTTTCCCACAAGTCTATCGCAAAGCTGTAATGTGTGCTTTTAACACATCCCAACAGCCACTCAGCCCTTTTGGGAGTGAATAATCGTAGCAACTGACTAATCACGAGCACTGTCGTAAAGAATACAGACAACAACATTTGTTAAAATCGTTGCAAATTTTCACTTAAAGTTTAAGCGTAAATGGGTTTCTCACAGTGAGTCAATGGGCAGGTCACGTGTGGTGGGGTAAAATGTGGGTAAGCCAACTCCTCAAACACAAGTGATAATATTGAGTAATGATGCAGGTTGTCAGGACTCGATGTGTGATGAAAATTTATCTCTATATTTGCTCGATGAAATCCCTTTTTCTGGGTCATGCAAAAAATAGTGTCGTTAAACCCTCCCACACCTGACACAGCCAATTAGTAAGGCTTGTCACATGAACAGAACGTGCACATTTTTTCACTATCTCGGCACATCGGTGAGAGAGTGAACTCACAGTATTTATAATTAGATCCGACGTTTCGCTGATAATTGTAATCAGCATCGTCAGGTACCCGCACCAAACCTGGGCGAGCAGCAACACTGGAGGCACCATCAGGCTAAATGATCATCAGGTTAAATGACAATGCCTTCAACGTGGGAGGCAAAATGTCGCGAAGACGGCATGAGGAAGACTCGACACGGCTATTCAAAAAGAACAGCTATGGAGCAAAACTATCATCGTGCACAGCAGACCAAATGCCCTCTGGAGCTCGCTCAAGCGCAGGCCCCTTCTCTGAGAATTGGGGCGAGCGAGCAATCGTGAGGCCGCCGCGCACATCTCACCGAGCTCGGAATGAGATCCAGCGCGGCTCCAGCAGCACCGCACGGCGTGCTGATTTCTACATCCCAGTGCTCGTCAAAGTAGCTCTTGAGCACTCGCTTCAGTTGCTCACTCCGCTCCGCCAAGCCTGAGCCGTCCGCGCACTGACCCCAAGCTGCGAAGGCCACGCTGACCACGCAGAGAGGGGAGGTTGCACCCAGAGGTTATTTGCTATCCAAAATTAGACGCTGTGGTGTTACGAGTGAACAGACACCACATCTAACAGACACGGTCATTGCCTATAAACGTTTGGCAGCTCGCCAGTGCTGGTCCAACCAAGCCTCGCTTTGCTGATGAGACACTGAATGTCGAACACTGGTGCACGGTTCTGCTTGAGTTGAACCCATTCTGTTCAAAGAATGCACTCCTGGATGCCGTGTGGCTGACGGGATGTGCACAAAACACGTGTGCGTTTATTTTACGTTGATGAACAAGAATAAGAGGAGATAGGGCGCCATACATTTACGATGCCACGCCTGCTTTCAAGGGCAGGCGGAAAAAAACGCACATTGAGCTTCACAGGCGGCTGAGTGGTGACAGTTTATGAAGTGTTTGAATAAGTGGTGAGCATTCACGACCCTTTTGGGGAGAGTTTACGACGTCTCTGAGTACCGTGCCCACTGTGTGAATGCCGTGTAAATAATCCAGCCAGGTGGTGACTCAATAGTACAGCAAGCAGCTCGTAATCAGAAGGGCATGAGTTCGACTCTGTGTTGGGGGTTGACTCGGCCCCATCGTCGCTGCCAGGGTCGATAAAGGAGTACCGCTTTGTTCAGAAGGTAACAGAAGTTGCCCTACGGATAAACTTGCCCCCGCAAATGGGAATGTGGGATTTCCACCAATGGTTCTGGGCTGTGAACAGGAGCTGAGCATCCCTTCAATGCTCATTCGAGCAACCAACCACTTCGACCTGCGTAAGAAACAGAGTTTAAATGTTTATGTACGTGTTAACATGTTTGCTATGTGTGTGCCAATGCATATCCCGGACAAGCATGTTCCATGAAGCGATTTTCCAGGTGTACACATGAATAGTGATAAAATAAAAATAACTGCAAAGAGATTGTTGCAGAATCCTGTTGGGTTCTATTTGAACCTATGACCTGACACACGATAACCCGACCCGAATCCACAACCCACTTCAACACCATCTCACCCGCAGCGTGACCCATGTCAACTCGCTTTCATTAGACCCAAAACCCGACTGCAATATGCAACAAAATGCCAACGACTGCGATCTCAGTGTGGATGCTATTATTTGCATTTAAGCTGGAATAAACCGGTGAGCTATGTAGCTCTTTTAAACATCTGTCCAGTGGGGAGGGGTAAGCAAGTTGCGACATCATTTTTGACGAGTCGCCAAACGCACTACATATGGCTTCGTCGCCCAGATCACAGGCACTTCTAGCATTCTGGCATTGTCAGAGACGTTGTCGTTTTCCAACCCATCGGCCGCCCTGGTTAATACTGCGGGTGTATTTGACCCTTAAATAAGTCGTGATGGATGTTAAAGATCACATAACATTTGAAATGGAGTAGCTGTGTTTGATGGAGTCTTCGTTACATTTTTGCCAAATTCGATACATTTCCAAATTCGTCACTGGGAGACCCACATAGCAGGATAGCTCATCTAATGCTCTGTGGCCGTTTAATTGACGAGTGCCTGTTTCATTGCTCCACATCTTGTGAGGACGTGTTCTTTGAAGCAATCTGTTCCTTCCTTGGCTGCTACTCCCATGACTATTCTTGACCATCCATCATCCATGTCTCTCTCAGTGACTGAAAAGAACATAAAACTATGCTTGAACTTACGTAGAGACATTGAGAGCAAATATTTCCATACCTTGTAACCATCCAGAGTCCAAATGTTTATCGTGTATTCACGTGCAATGTTTACGTGCATTAAAAGATGCACAATGGTGATTTAATTAATTTGAGTGAAAACATTAGTAGCCATGGCAGTGGTAGGCACTGTGTGGACCTGGTTTTAGGATGTTTTTCCTTTTAATTGAGAGTGCTCTTGAGGGTGTACTGCACCATGTGAGGAGTGTGCAAGTCACACTTTAATCTCCGAATTACAAGGCAATCTGTAAATGAATACAAATCCCAAACTACTACAGACCTGGTCAGACATGCCCACTGGATTGTAAGATCGCAGCCCAAACTATTATTTTAGATAAAGGAGAAGTGTGTTGTAATATAGAAACATGGTAATTGTGTTTTTTTATTTTGCAGTGTTTATCGAAACCTCTTTTTCTATTCCATTCTTATACAGATGTGGATGAGTTTTCTGCAAAACTATGAGCTCTTGATCGTGTTTAATACAATGTACATATGTTTTAGCGTATTGACCATGTCACTCATGTCTGCTCAGGAACACTTGTTCCTTTTTTTGTTTTAACAATTTTTTTATTTCAATTTCATGTCCTTATTTAGTTTTGTCATTATTTTACTAAATTGATCCGTTCTGATGTTGTTGACATGCCATTTTCTCCCTAGCTCTGTGCAGCACTTTGTGACCCTCGGGTGAAAGCCACTTTTAAAATGCAAATGTTATTATTATTTCAGGGCATGTGAGACAATTTGGTAAGGGCAAATGACCTAGGCAGGATGTCTTTGGGCTGTGGGAGGAAACCGAAGTACCAAGTGAAAACCCACATGGACTCGGGGAGAATAAGCAAAGTAATAATCTATACAACACATGACTGATAATCATCCGTAGCGGTTGTTACATAGTTATAAGTCTAAACAGAATGTTTTTATTAAAGTTGAAACGTAACGCTGTACTGTTTATAGCTTCCAAAAACAGGGCACCACAACACCACCCTTGTGCGTCAACCACCTACGCCCAATGCAAGCGTGCCGCATCACAACATCGCGAAACGTTTCAGCAGCTCAGAGGAGGCCTTCATCCAGCAGTAGATTGATCCTGACTTATCACGACGACAGTGTACACTTCACAAACTGCTGGTGAGGGTTGTGGCCGTCCCGGCGGCCGCCCGTCCCAGCGGTACCTTTGGAACGCCGAGAAGCAGCTGCTCAGCTGGAAGAGCTCGACGCGCTCCTGCGCGAGCACACGGCCATGCAGCGCGGCGCACAGCTCGTCGTGCTCGACGCTGCTCAGATCCCCCGGGGAGCGGAAGCGGAACGCCAGGTCACGGAACTCCACCAGCACCGAACTCTTGCTCGCTGTGCCTGCGCTCCACAAGCGCCGCCACCAGCCCCGCCGTCACTACCCTCTAAGGTCACGTCGTGCACGTTCCCAAAACTGTGATCACCCTGCTTGGGCTTGTGTCGATTCGTGAACGCAGTCGCCAACCACAGACCCAAATAATAATAATAATATGGCTAGGCATTCATTAGGTCACCCATAATTTCCTTGCGTATCCTTGGTTGACAGTTTTTGTGACATCACAACCACCAAAATACGCGCTTGGTTGTATTTATTTGCATTTAATTTAATCGGTACCCTGGTCGCGTCACGTGACGACTCTGCAGACGACCCTGCCGATTGGCCGTCGCTGTTCTCTAGGCACGGAGCTGATCGCGTCATCGGCATCTAGCGGTGCTCGCAAAAAAACGAACCTGGCGAAGGTGGTCAAATGCCGACATAAAGGCCGCCAGTGTTACGAATAATAATATTCAATTTAAAATGTGTCACGCATATTCGTTCAATGTTGAAGACAGAACAATTCAGAGGCACGAGGAAACTGCAGCGAGATGGGGAGGGAGAGGGCAGCTACACAGTTACCTGGCTTCAACATTTTAGAGGCACTGCGTCCTACACATTATGATTGTATTGGCAAGTTGATGTTTTTTAGATGTGGAAAGACACTGGAGCACCCCGAGGAAACCTATGCAGAACACGGACAGAACACACAAACTCCACACAGAACGGTGCCCAAGGTGGGACCCTAACTGCCTCGGGTAGGAAACTTCCTTTCTGTGAGGTGCAGATGCTACCACTGCCAAAAATCCCAAGCAGACCAGTTACAAATAGCACCAACACAGTTCTACAATTCGTCTTGCACATCGTGTACAGGTAGCATCATTATCAAAATGAGCCATGACCAATCATCTGCTGCATGAAGGCCTCTCCAAGTCACTGTCATCATTTTATACACAGCTTTTAACACAGGCATTAACAGCCCTACAAAGAGTAAATAGATTGAGCGTTCACACGTTTCTGGATTTTAGCGAGGTCGTTAGGAGAACTAGCAGTAACAGACAATGGGAGGGCATTCGGAAGACATAAAACATGAGTGGAGGAACCAATAAAACTGAGTTCGCGACGACACTAACTATGATAGAGACAGAAGAGGGATGACAGATGACTGGCCACAGCTGAGTGAGTGGCTGGAGCGAAATGGCAGGTGCTCCATCATCAATCACCTGGTTTACATTGAAATCTAGAAACGCGGCCTACCTCCTCGAGGTTCCTTCTGCCACTGCAGCTGCAGCAGGTCCCTCTTGACGGCATAGAGGTCCCAAGCCATGCTGTCGCACAGGTCCACCAGGTCGAATTCCAACTCACTCTGGCCATCGAAGCTCTGTCCTCTCAGGCGCCCACGGGTGATCGCCACAGCTACCGGGAGACAGCTGCCAAGACACGCAAAAAGAATCCTGGGAATGGCCACACGCCCTTTGAATGCATTAACACACTGGTGATGCGACGGAAACTTTTGCTTGAATACCAGTTAACCTGGTCTGGTAGCTCCATGGCAGAGAGAGTGGTTCCCAAATGGAAAACTGTAAACTCAAATCCGGGTTGTGGTTCAATTCTGTCCATCATCCCTCCGGGATTGATAAGATGATGACCGCCTTGTGGGGAAGGCAATAGCGTTTTTTTCTTAAGGACAGATTGGCTGCAGCCACAGAAATGTGTGGTCTCTCACAGACTTAGGGCTGTAAACCAGACAAGAACCCAATTAATTATCAGAGCGACCGCTCCCGTTTCGCGTTTGTTACCTTTTAGCGATGTGGCGGAGCTGCGCAGGTCCCGCGTAGCAGCGGATGTGGCAGGTGGCCATTGTCGGGTGCAGACACTGCACCCAGCGCCGCGCGTCAAGCTCCAGGTAACACAACAGAGTCTCGATGCCTGCGAGCCACAGAGCAGCCGTGTCAACGCATCGCGTGACGAACTACAACATGGCCATTTTTAGTAACAATTACAATTCATAACGCGCCACGCAAATTCGTTCAATGTTCACGAGGAAAACCACTGCAAGGCAGGGAGAGGGAAGGCAGCCATGCAATTAGCCGGTACCAACATTTGCGAGACACTGCGTCCTATATATTATGATGTTATCAGCCAATTAATCAGTGTTGTTTTGTATTCACCAAAGAACCGGGAAGAAACCCAAACAGAAGAGGGAGAGAACGCAGAAACTCCACAGAAAGGCGAGATTCGAACAACCTTAGGCAGGACAGTCTTTCTGTGTGGCGCATAATGTTACCACTGAATATTCTCATCCCGGAAAGCCTGAAAACTTGGCAAGAGGGTCCCGCCACGTTTTCGCAGTCGGGGGCAGCGTTGCAATGTGTCGGACTCTTAATTGAGTAATTTAAAGCTCATTTTTCAGCTTTGGGGTTTTGGCCAACACCCGTTATTTTGTGTACTTTTGTAGCTATGGTAATAAACAAGAGAACATAGAGGAAAACCATGCAAAAAAGGGGATAACATATCACGCAAAGGAACCCGATGCTGGAATCAAACCCAGAACTTCCTATTGTGAAGCATAAGTATTTCCAGTAAGCCACCATACTGCCAATATGCTATGTGAATCACACAAAATCGTGCGCGAACCACAGATCTAGAATAGGACATCACCTTCTTCTGTCATGTCCAACGCCTCCACGCTGGCCTCGATGGGGATAGCCCTCTCGTGGCCGCTGCACAGCCTCGGGACCTCTGCCTCTCGATCGTCTCCACCGTTTGAACCGGAGTCCAAGTGTTGAGGGAGATGAGCTGAATCATCACCGCCACTCGTGGCAGACACATCTCCCAGTCTACATTGGGTGTCCGACACCTTGTCCATCACACCTTCCCCCTGGGGTGATGGTTGCGCTGCAGCTTCGCTCGTTGACATTGTGCCACAGCAGGACAGATCCTCGACCAAGTCCTGCTCACGGGATTCCTCGGTGACTGTGTGACGCTTGAGCGTGGTGGTCTCCAACACGAAGTCAGGGATATCCGCCATCTCGTCGTCGTGTACGTATCCACAGGCCTCCTCCACCTGCAGCGCCCAATTCACCGCAGTGATACCGTGCATGCGGTCAATTCACCGCTGAACGCCATGTTGGACCCGTGCCATACTTCACCACATTGATCAGTGCAATCGCTAACCCGTGGCTGGCACTCAAACTGAGACCACCAACACCATATTGTGGCAATGCTAACCAGCATGTTAATCATCTCACGTAGCCAACAAATCCCTGTGCATCAAATACACCACAAATTACATTTAGCAATGGCAAATGTCGCACACAACGCATACTGATGGATGCTGCAGTCGCATCGTCCAAGGGATGCAAATCATGAAGCATAACTTCAGTTACTGCTGCAAAGCAGGAGACTGCAAAATCACTGAATTATGAAGATTCGTTACCCAGAAAGCTTCACTGTATCTCAAGAATCTTTTTCTGTAGGGTTCTGCCAAGTTTTCGCGGTGAGAGGTGACAATTATTATTACTATTATTTCGCAGATTCCCTTAACCAGGAGGACTTACATCACACACATTTCTAATAAACACTACTGATGGTCAACATTGCAGTGTCAAAGTGTTGGTTTAGATGTCAGACCTATAAATAAAGGTTGTTTCGATGAACCTTGCGCAGTTTCCAAAATTATGTGGGTGACTCTGTAGTATAGATTTCTACTGGGATGTCATTCCACCATGATAAGGCCAGGGTAACAAAGCAGTGAGCCTTGAAATCCAGAGCGTGGAAGTGTGGTGCGATCAGACGACCAGAAGTTGCAAAGCTGAGCGAGTGAGCGGGGTTGTAGGGGGCGCGATAGTGGAGCAGAGATAGAATGGAGCAGAGAGGTGAAGACAGCGATGGGTAAGAACCAACATTTTGAGTTTGATGCGTGCAGCCACTGATTGGCAGCCAGTGTAGAGAGCAAGGCAGAGGAGTTGAATAGGAAAAGTGAGAAAAAGAAAAGGCGAGGCGAGCAGTGGGATTTTGAATAAGTTCAAATGGACGGATAGCATACGCAGGTAGACCAGCTAGGAGAGAGCTGTAGTAATCTAGCTGGGACAGAACCAAAACCTGAACCAAAGGTGAAGCGGATTCCACGGTAGTAAAAGGACAGATTTGGCGGATGTTAAATAAGTGAAACCAGTATGTATGTGAGAAAATGGAGATGTAGATGATATAAAAGAATCAAGGGTGACACGGAGGCTTCAAACAGATGAGGCAGAAATTGTTGTCGAACCAAGAGAAATGTAAAAAGAGATTACAGTATAAGCGGTGAAGCTATTACGTTTCCAAATTTTAATTGGTCCATGACGCATTCACATAATGGCCTAAACTTCTTCAAATGATGTGAGGGGATCTTTAACGTCCACTCCGAGCAAAGGAGATAGTGTGTGGTATTTACAGTCAGTCGTTACACACCGCTGCTTTATTAACCAGGACAGCCTCTCAGATTCGAACCGCAAACCTCCACAACAGGTGATAAACAACAACACGGTACAAACTCGCAGTGCGCTACTGCACCTCCAGCTTTTGTCTCAGACGGTGCAGCTTCCCGCATTTGCAGGCAGGAAACACCTTCTGCAGAAACTTCTTCACGGTGAACCTGTCTATGGTGTTGGCATAAATGTGTCGGCGCAGCTCTTGCAGGTCTCTACCCTGCAGAGACACGAAGAATTAGTTCACAGGAAGCATAGTGTGCGTCACGGTGCATGCAGCTCGCGAGGCCGACGCACAACGCACTCGACAAAATCAGGACACGATTTCCATTATTGATGATTGCTTCGAAAAGCTGCTCTCTAGGGACAGCCGCGTCGTTCGCTTCCTCTCCTCGCGACGTTGCGGCTCACACGTTAGACAACATTTCTTTGCTAAGCAGCCAGCAACAAATGACACACCTAAAGTTGTAATAAGTAAGCATTAACATTTTTCTTGCATGCAGCCAGGTTACAAAAGCTTGGGAAAAAATATGGTGTGATGGATATCCCAAATCGAACATGTGTGTGGGAATCTGTTAATTCTTTGGTACAAAGTTATGATGAAAATGTGAAGCATTCCAGCTCAACAAACACCCTCTCCAACTCGACACAACAATTCAACAAGCGCTGCTCCCCTTTGTGCGCAACATCCCATTTGGGTGGTGACGTGGCCGAGTGTGCGGTCTCCCTAGCCGAGCGGCGGTACCTCCGAATCGAGGAACATGTGGCAGTGTGCCGGTTTGCCATCACGGCCCGCCCGTCCGATCTCCTGCACGTAGCTCTCGAAGCCCTTGGGCATGTTGTAGTGCACGATGGCGCGCACATCGGCCTTGTCCAGCCCCATTCCAAAGGCGACAGTGGCCACCACGATACGTAGCGCTCCGCGCATAAAGCGCGTCTGCACGGCCTTCCTCTCGGCCGCTGTCATCCCCGCGTGGTACGAGTCCGCAGACCAACATGACGACTTGGCAGAGGCTGCAGCAACCCCAGAAAGATAAACGTGAGCTCTCATGAGGCATCCACACATCACAATGTTCACAACTCGCAATCAATATATAACACGCAAATATGAATAGCGTAGTAACCTGAACCAACGCTGAACTCCTTACATGTCTGGCAAGGCTCTCTTTGCTAGTTAACATTAAACATTCCCAGAATGTCGTGTGGCTGATGGGATGTGTACTACTTATAGTTTTTATTTGGAGGGACAGAGACAACAAGATGAATCATTTGCCATTTGTCATTCGATGGTTAGTGGTTGATGCTGTAAAGTGCTGGGCGGCCCCCGGAGAATGTGACTGGCTCTGTCGAGACTGATCACGCCCCCTCATGTCAGCCCTCTGAATGTGATTGGTTCATCTCAGGTAATTCCAACTGCCTTATAATAGGAAGTCCACCAATCGTGTAAATAGCGAACGTGCATAGTGCGAACACAGGTTGTACGAGAAGCTGCTGTAGAAACATTTGACAGTTACCACCTGAAAACGTAATTCTGGTCAGCGAGGCTCCCTCGGGTAAACACAGCGGAAAACAATGAGATCCCTGGCGTCGCTTTAGAACGTGTGCAGGACTACACAGGCGACACGAACACACTCTTTCCACACATCGCACCCTTTTTCTGCTTGGATTTGCCACGAGTCGCTCCCGCCAGGGACTCGGCGTCGGGGACGGGCGCAAGTGGCTTGGAGAAGTCCTGGAGACAGATCCTAAGCAGCGCGGCGATACGCGCGGTCTCCTCTCTGCGCGTGCAGTAAACGATGATCGACTCAAGGCTCTCAAACCGTTCGCTCTTCAGAAGCTCGACAAGTGCCTGCGGAAAAACAACAGTGGCATCGGCTATTTCTCGTTGATAACGCAGTCGCTGAGCACAGGCCCGAAGGCCCGGATCGTCAAGAGGCCAGTAAGAAACAGCAACGACAAAGTTGTACAAAAGGGTTACAGTGTTACCAACAATCAGGGAACTTATCGTAAAAAATTTGGAAAAGATAATGAGAGGGAATTCCAAAGTGGAGCAGTGGGGGATAAGAAACAAAATGAGAAACAGAATGACCTGCAGTGAGGTATTAGTTAAACAGTCAGCGTCTCGTGGAGTCCACCACGTGACAGAGGCTAATGAGTGGCGCTGAGCATGTGACTCAACTGCTGAAGTCAGTGCTGGATCATAAATCACTTGGGCTCATTTACTTTCAATTCTACCACGTGCCATGTGGGTCGCACTCCGTACTAGCAGCAGTAGCAGCTGAGATGGAAATGTATAAAAGATTAACACACCTCGTTACAACACGTCACCCACACAATTAGTCAAACCTCGATTTAACGGACTACTATGGGGGAGAGGATGTCTGAAAGTCCATTAAATCCGAATATTTATACAATGGTCTTATATACACAGTAATGACAATATCTTCTAACAACCAATATATCATGAACACCATTAAAAAGAGCAATATATGTATCTACCAGCAGCCATATAAACACTATAATATTAAAAGATTATTGCTATTATTTCCAATGTAGACCACTATCTCGGAGGCAGTGGAATAGTGTCCATTGCTTCTAACGTCCCTTGAAGAGGTCCGTTGAAATCGAGGTTTTACTGTACGTTATGGTTCCATGAAGACCCCGTGGTTAATCTGGTGCGTGTCGAGCGGATCTTACGCGGTCGCGGTCTGCGTCGCAGGAGAGCGTGAGCAGCAGGTTCGGGGGAACGTCGACCATGCGCACGGCGGCGCCATCGCCCGCAAGGCCGATGTGCCGCGAGATCTGGGCGACCGTGCCCCGTGTTGCTGTGGCTGTGAGGCCCAGCACGCAGCGGATGCCCATCTGGTCTCTCAGCACCTGCAGACAGAACAGGGGGCCCTACAGTCAGCACACTCTGAACACTTGTACACAGATATACCGACATAACTATAGACAGCACACAGATACATCTAGACATAAACGATACACCTACAGATATCACAGATACACCTGTATACGAATACACTTACAGGCAGCAAAAGCTATCCCTGGCACCAAACAACAAGATGATGATAATAATAATAATAATATTTGCACTTCCAGAGCGTTTTTCACCAGATTCCCCATATAGCCTTAAAATGCTGTCGGGTCAAGTGCTATTGTTGAGCATCTACGAAGGCCAGCATTGCACACGAGAAGATGGGTGGCCAACACCACACCCGGTCACCTTTGTCTCCCTTGTGGCGATATCGACACACCACACTAGCCACTCAGTTGAGGCTGAGTTGACATAAGCGATGCTCAAGACCAGTTCAGAAAATCATCACTGATGCTGGCAATGAGCAGGAATTAAACTTAGGTCACTAGAGTTGTGGTGTATCATGCTAACACCTGCGCCACTGCTCCCAACATATATACCTGGCACTGTACAGTGATACATTGACATAGCTAAAGACAGTCTATAGCTACACCTCGAAACAGCACACAGATGCTCCTCGAGACAGCACACAGATACATAAAAAACAAATCGGACTCCTACAACTAGCTCAGAGTCTGCGTTGACCTTGCACAGGCGCAGATAGGAGGGCCGAAAGTTGTGTGACCACTCGAAGAGGCAGTGAGCCTCATCGATGCAGGCGAAGGCAATGGGAGGAAGCTGGTGCACAGAGGGGAGACACGTGGCTCCCATTCCCTGGCGCCCCCCTACTAGCGCCTCGGGGGACAGCAGCAGAACGTGCACCGCTCCCTCCTTCACCTGCAGCAGACACACGTGCACGCGCCGGGTGGCTATGGCTGTGCGCGCCTCTAATCCGGCACAATGGAGGCAAGGGTTGGTGGATAGGACGAGGAACAACATTTTCAAAAGTCCTTTTCTCTTAGACATTAAGGTGCAATACAATTCTCCAACTTTTCCAAAATTGGTGCTATGCCAGCTAGTGTGGCACTGGGAACACCGCAGCCCTTTGGTAACGCAGCTGTTTTTGCACCGATTCCTATTTGTTCCTATGCTGTACCCTGGAAGTTGTTTATTATTTTGTCTTTGTGGTGATCCACATCCTGATCCCTAGACTTTGCACCTGATTTAACAATATAAACCTGAAACTATATGCCGATAAATGTTTCCGGGATAGGCTCCGGCTTCACCGTGACCCTATATAGGATTAAGCGGTTTCAGATAATGAGATGAGAGATAAATGAAGGCACAGAGATGGGGGGGGGGAGCATAGAGGTTTGGGGGACACCGTGTGAACCCGCTGGTCGGCCTACCTTCGTGATGACGCTTGCGCGCTGTGCTTTGCTCATGTTCGAGTGAATGCAGGCGGCCTTCAGCCCGACCGGCAGGCCTGACACCTGACATGCAAAGCAGGAGCATGGCTCGCAAATATTAAACAGGGCGATGACGACACGGCCCAAAGACAGCACCGTCATTACTAATTTAAGTACACAGTTGGAATACACCGGGCCACCTTAGTTAATAAGCACAGTATGGATTATGCCTAAAATACCATGCACCATGTGCTTCACCGTGAAGTTTAAAAATCCAGTGACTTAATTCAAAAAGCATCGACCATTAGTAAATCTTGAAATTTGACAAATATTCGAGATAACCCACAAGTTATTCATTTATGGAAACACAAAGCAATCATCCTCCCTACTGATAGCCTAATGCCCACCTGCAGGCCGCTGCAGTGTTACCTTGTGCTGTGAAGCGTCAGATGCCACAGGCGGTGCCGCTTAAATGTCTCAGATGTGATGTAAGGCACTTTTAATTCACCGATGCAATTATGTCAGCACCTCACATAGAGATTATAAAGTAAACTGCCAACCATTGTGTCAGTACAGTACAGTGACATGTCTTGCCAGCACAACCCCCAATAGTGGTGTCACCACTGGGGCTCAGGGCAGGGGGGGGGGTCGCGGGTGCAGGGAGGCTGCAGTAGCAGCTGTAACGAGACAGTCGAACCCATGCGCTCATCACCTGGTCATCCATCAAGGAGACGAGAGGGGAGACGACCAGGGTGATGCAGGCCGAGCGACGCGCGTACATCAGCGCCGGAAGCTGATAGCAGAGTGACTTCCCAGCACCAGTGGAGAGCACCACGAGACTGGAGAGGCCTTCAGACAGACAGTAACACGGAGAGATGGGGACATGGGGACACAGGCAGATGGAGAGATGGGGACACAGGGAGTATTTTATACTTAGTACACAATGTAGAAAAACTCAGGGCGGCCTTCAGATTTCAAACCGTGACCCTTTGCAACAGGTGCTGAATGCACCACCACTGGACCATGTCAATAAGATGGAGAGAGAGCAGCTCTCCGTGGGAACAGTGGTGGGGTCTCACCGGACAGAATGCGCATGACGGTCGCCTCCTGTCCCGGCCGGAATGAGGAAAACCCGAGCGACTTCAGAGCCGAGAACACCTCACGTGGTGTGGCTGTGGCAAGAAACACCACACAATGATGCACTCCCAGAAGGCTTTGTTGCTGATGAGCTGTGTCCGAAATACTTGTATTTAATTTGTGGAGTGAGAGCTATACGGAGACACTCTGTTATGTGAGAAAAGCCATTTATCTCGAAAAAAAACACTGAATCTCACGGACACACAAAGCAGAAAGCGTGTGCGCTGACGGCGTGCTGGAGAGGAAAGCTAGGAAAGGACGCTCACCAATGGGCTCCCCGTTGGGCCCCGGCGGATATAGCGGCTCCATGGATGGCAGCTGGGCCACCTGCGGCTCATTCGAGGGCCGCTCCACACTCATCAGTAGCAGGTTCTCCTCGCTCGCACTCTCAGGCTGACAGCCGGCCGGATCCAGTGCCGAGCCACCGGCCTCCTCCTCAAGCCTGGCTACTGCAGCCACATTCCTCG